>CAJPEX010000804.1:0-80147 GCA_905338405.1 Notodromas monacha
GGAAATACGGTGTATTTTTTTTTTTAGGAGGAGGAGGTCGGAAATCAGTCGACCGGAACCACATCCGGAAACGATAGCTCAAACTTCTCCCCCTCCCTTCAGCTTGCTCTTGTTCCACAAAAAAAGTCATATATATATATCTGTTCATATATTTATCTATATACAGATCAACACCTGATCCTTCTTTATTTCTTTCACACAGTAGGTCATCAGCAGAGCGAAAATAAAAAATAAATAAAATTAAAAATTTCATGGTTATTCTATAAGAAGGAATCAGAGCGAGCGTGTTTTGTTTCCTGTGCGGAAATGCGGAGTGGTATAATTCTTCGGTTAACGGACGCTTCGCATAGCGGATTTATTTATTTCTTTCTTGCTGCTTTGGTTATCAGCAGACTGTCTGGCAAATATTCATAACGCGGAACTTGCGATGTTTTACTTTGATTGGAATTTGCTCCATTTGATTTTAATGAGTTTTTGTTTAATGAGTTAATGAGTTTTAATGAGTTATTTTAATGAGTAGTGCATTTATTATTTTGTAATTTTTGGGTTGAATTTTGTGCTCGAAAATTGTGAAAAGGCGTTGCTTGTCAACACGAAGAATTATAGAGAACAGGCAACTTTCGCCGCAAAAAAAAATTATAGCCTTTCTTCTGATTTCTTTTTGATTGTTTAACGTTTGTGACGATCAGCTCAGCATCGGATAACGCTTTATTCCGAAGAAAGTTTTTCTTTTCTCCCCATTAACCGAGACAAGAAGAAGAATAATCTACGTTTTCTCAGACGGAACTAGATGTTCGCATTTTATTTTTATCTTTTTTCCTCCCCGAGAGGACAAAAAAATGTGGGACATGGACGACTATTGAGAAAATCGTCTTTCCGAACCACCAGGTTTTTGCTTGATTGAATCTGGTTGTGTGGGAAGTCAATAAGTTGAGGCCATGACCAACTGAACGACAGTTGAATTGCCTGAGTATTTTATTTGATTAATTGGCATTTCAGTCTTTATTCCCAGAAGAGAAAAAATATATACAGGATGAGTATATGCTGAGTCATGAGTAGGAGACAGACTGTTTCAAATGAATACTGTTAAGTTATTTTCAAGAATATCAAGTTGATCATGTCCAGCAAAATGATTTGGGGTGTTGAGGGTTCTTGGAAACTTCTGTAGTTGGTTGTTCACATTGGTCCCAAAATGCCCTGATTTTAGCCCATCATGGGCAACTAGTCTGCAACTACCCCGCAACTAGTCGGTCTGATGCCCAGGGAAACAATTATTTAACTCTTGTACAGCATATGTCTCATATGCATTGTGCAGCAGCAGAGTTTGGATTTTGTTTGGTGGACAGCGCATTTTAGTTTGACCCAACGTCACTGAAATATTCCCAGGTTTAAAAGGTGGAAGTTGTGTAAAATCTGGGAGGCAAATTTTCTATTGTTTCAGGAATCTCCCATGCAAATCCTATACCAAGAATGCAGGAAAAAGCACCCCTCAGTGAGGAACTTTTCTATTTAAAATTTTCTGCAAGATTAGAAAACAATTTTTCTTTTCTTTTTTTTTTGGTCCTGGTGCCACAAGTGGGATTTTTTAAATTTTCAGTGGCACAAAATTTTCCAGAAATATCCCAACTTCACTGCATGAGGATTACTTTCTGAGTAGCCTGAAAAGATTTGAATAAGATGCATTCAAGCACTTTTAAATAACTTTGACGGGGATTTACTTTGCTAAATATCTGCTTTAAAATAGAGCAGTGCATCATCTTACAATTTTACAAGTATTTAATTTTATAAATGTGCTGTAAATTTGTATCCTGTTAATGTGCTGTATCCTGTAAATTTTGACTGTGGAAATTTTCCCCATGACCAATTGATATCCAAGAACAATTCAGCACAACACAACTGAGCATTATATAAACCAACTGAGAGTTGTGTAGTATTTCCTCGACATGATAGTTTTGTGACCACCAAAAAATAGTGTACAATCATGAAACCATATTTTATCTTTCCTTCAATGCCTTTAATCCCGGTTAATTACTTTGATAAAGCTTAATTTGTGAATATTTATTTTTGATAAGGAGAAATTGTTTGCATTTTCTAAAAATTACCTATTGTTGACCCACAAAAAGCATAGGAAATTTAACTGTAGCCTAAAGAGTTAAATAATTCAGCTTTCAGAGCTGAAAGGAAACCTTGTATTTATAGAATCTTGTCATTTTAAAATATATCATCAAAAGATGCTCAGTTGGTTAGCATTGAGTTGAGTGGCGCCCAGTTGGACAGTGGCAGAATCTTGCAGAGTCAAGTTCCAGTTTCTTACCAAAAAAAAAGGAAAAGAATTCTGTCTGTGCGCAAGTTAGTCAACAGAACAGAGGAAAGAGAGAAAGAGAGTGTTTTGTTTTAAAATTCCTATTTAGAAGTTTAGCAATAGGTTGCATAATGACCTATGCGACACGCTAAGAAGGGTTCCTCAAAAACATCAGAGATGAAGACGGATGATGGAAGGAAAAATTAGTTCATTTGAAGTTAAAAAAAACGAAGTGATTGCATATAGTTGAGCACGTGTCCAAAACAGCCTTTAATCCCTAAGTACTGTACTCTATCAGAAGTTGAAATGAAGTCTGTCATTTTTATCTGATGGTTTGGAAAGACAATATGGCAGTTGAAATTATCTGATTAAAATAAAAGTTGACTTTTACCTCAACAAAACTTGAGAACAATTTTAACCTGCTGAAATAAATCATTTTCCAGTTTTCAAGCCCAGCTTTCTAACTTTTTGAAGACATCGCACTATAATAGCTGCTTAACTGGTTCTTGACTTTTGAAATAAAAAGTTTGTTTGGAGGACTTCATGGGAGGTATTGGAATTTTTTTCTGGCAGTCTGCAAAAAATTCATGGAATACTGCTGGAACACATAAAATGTTATGGAAATTCGCTGGTCTGTGGGTCCAAAAAGGTTATGGAACACTGCTCTATAGTGTTGAAAAGAATTGAAAGGGATGATTTGAAATGTTTGTCTGAAGTTAACCAGGGCATTCCAAACCATGGTGTTGTCAATAAAAATACTGTACTTGGGAGTAAGCCTCTGAGAATCTTTTGAGAATTATCTTCATTTAAAAGCCTGATTTTTCTGTCTTTGTCCAAACTTGAAAAAAACCTATGTATGTTCATTATTCCTGGAAAAAATATTTGACACTGTTCCATCATTTTTTCCATGCCAATATGCTTGGCAAGGAAATTATTTTTGGCCCCTATCCTATTTCAATATACTGTATCAAGTTATATTTTTATTTTTGGCCCCTATCCTATTTCAATATATCAAGTTATATTTTTCTATACTATATTATATATTTTTCTATATTATATTTTATTTTTTTCTATATTATATTATATATTTTTCTATATTATATTATATATTTTTATATATTATATTATATATTTTTATATATTATATTATATATTTTTATATATTATATTATATATTTTTATATATTATACAGTATTACAAATATTATACATAAATATTATATTATTTATATATTATATATTTCTATATTATATTTTTTTATATTTTTCAAGATCATTCTGTTACAATATCGATTTTCAGCTACTAAAAACTATGCTGAGGATCGCGAGCTAATAAAGGTTTTATGCAGATTTTGCGCAAAAGGCACATAAAAATAAAGGACACTTCGTTTTTCATGACATGCAAACTTATTTTCATGCCACCAAATGAAAAAAATAAAAAATAAAATAAAATGTCATCCTTCGGGTCTTAACCTATCAGCTTCCAGCAGAAGAAAAAAAGTACCGGTGCTGTATTTATACAGTACCTATGAACTCTCTCTACAACGAAATTTTAAAAAATCGTTATATAGAGAGAATGTCGTTATATAGAGAACCCGTCTAGCGTGGGAAAAGAATCCTATATGGGACCAACAAAAAATGAATCTCAAGATGAGAGTCCACTTTAATATTATATTACATATATAACTTTACTCAAAAAAAAAAGTGTGGTCAAGACAAAAAAAAAGGAGAGGAAAATCTGCTGTGGATAATTTCAGAGCTCCAACTCCTCGCCATTATACTTGAATGTCTGCAATTTTTCCCTCTCTCTCTCTCGCTTATCTTTTCTGCTGGCTGCTGATGAAAGGCTAGGATTTGGTTAGCCGTGAATGAGGAGTCGGGATAAAGGAGATGAATTTCCCAGGACCCAAAGCAGGGAAAAGAAGAAGACTAAGAAGAATTGGAACCTGTCGGACAGCTGCACTACCGTCGGTGGTCTCGTCTTTGAGCGTGGCCGCTTTCCTTATTCACCGCGTACTTTGAGTGAGTAGCACACAACGTACTTATTAACTTTCTTCTTCTCTACTTACACAGGTTGAGGAAAAAAAGAGAGTAATAAGAGAAATCCCTGTACAGTATTTAACCTCCCTCTGCGGGAGGTGAATCGAGTTTCACTACTCTGAATATTCAGAAACAAAAATGCCAGGTGGGGACACAGTATATCCAAAAGGAACAAAGAGCTTTATGTCATTCAGTGGCACGCCAAAAAAATTAGAATGTGGCAGAAAAATAAATATGATAACTCAGTTAATTTCTCTCTGTTGATCAATGTGAAATATGATAACTCAGTTAATTTCTCTCTGTTGATCAATGTGTGCAAAAAAATTTACATTTTCTTCCCACTGTATAGGAAGTGTTGTCCATTAAATAAAACAAACTTCAAATATATAAAAATATTTTATTCACAATCAAACAAGGGTTTGAACAATATTCAAAAATATAACAGACAAGTATTTAAGAGAATCTTGTTAAACATACACAAGGTTCTCTGAGATGTAACCGCGGTTGACACTGGATTAAATCTGAGGAAAATACTGTTCTTCAGCAATATATATGCCTTTCAGGTGTATGGGTCATCAGCAAGGTATTTTGTATATTATTCATGAGTGTGCAGACCTCATGAAGCAAAATATTAGAAACATGATGCACAACACAATATACATATGCAAATCAGTTGTATACAATATATATACCTCTGAAATTTGTATTTCAGAGGTGCGGCTACGTGGATAACATTTGTCACTGTCAAGAGTGAGGGGGAGTTTTATATTTGTTGAAGAGGACAAAAGCGCATCACGCTGTTAACCTGGGGTGACGTGAGAAGAGAGATTTCAAAACAAGGGGAAACAGCTGCAGGGAGAAAACCTTGTTTGCTTCCACAAAGTAAGGTGCAATTTAAAAAGAGGTCTTGGAAACAAATCCAAGTATTTCCTGGATAACAGAAGAAAAATTGAAAGTGAGCCAGTCAAGTTCCATTGCATCAGTATTTTTAGGAAAAAAACTGCATTTCTTTTCTAATTAATTAATTTTCTTTTTTTAATTGCATGTGTGGGACATATATGAAAGAAACAAGTTCCTTTACATGAATATTTTTTTATAAATGTAATACAGTCAACCCCTGCACAATAAACAGACTTAATCTGTGATGAGTCTGTTATACAAATTGAATTATAAAAAATTCTCAACTCTTGCTGTTTATTATTAATTTTAAACCAACAAAAGTCTGTTATGCAGATTTGGTTCATTGGGTGGGAGGGAAAGCTGCCTCCAGAGGTGGTCTGTTGTGCAAAAATCAGTTGTGCTGGAGGTCCATTGTGCAGGGGTCATCTGCAAATAATCTTTTATGCATTGAGACAAAATAATGTGAAAACCCAGTGAATTAATGCTTCAGTTAATCCAAATGTGTGTCTTCTGACAGTCAAACCTCAATTTAGTGCCAACATTTGTCCTAATACATTTTCTGGCCCTGAGCAAGGGTGGCATTAATAATCACTAAGTATTGTATGAGAGAGAGGCTCAGGGTTTCCATCATAGGAAAAATAAGCTTGGTAACTGATTTTTTGGCCAGATCGTGTTTTATCAGATCAACAGCCCAAATGAAGAATTTTTGAATCTCAAAGGTACTCTTATTGTATTTTATTTCAGAATAATATGTATCACCACAGAATGTATTAGATATTAAAACGTGTGATATTCAACCTGGTGAAAGATCACAGCTGTTTCTCAAGATTTAGTGTGCATTTGGGTTAGTTCTACATAAAGTGTCAATTGCCTATTTTTCTGCAAAAGCTTCCACTAAATTAAATTAAATTAAATTAATTTAAATTTTAAATTACTGTAACAAGTATAACAGGGAACAAGAACTATTTTTCAATAATTTAAATTCAAAAATAGATTTTTCATCTGAGTTTTATGTCAGCATGCAGATTTGATTCTCCTTCAATTAATCCAATTATATCCTTGAAATAATGCCTAGATCATTTCAATTTCTACCAAATTTTTTGAACAGGACAGAGATTTTTTTGTGGCATTGAGCTGGTTCTAAATTTGGTTCCTCCTTGAGAATATAAGAATGGATATCTGTAGTACCAGGGAAATTTGTGGAACTATGCAAGGGTGGCAATAATTTGAGGGTTGACTTTATATGTATATTCTTTCACATGGGAAGAAAATCAAATTCAAATCAAGGATTTTTAAAATTTGTAATCCCATGTGAAGGAAAAATTGGGTTTTCCTACTTTTTGAAGAAAAGTAAAAAAGCTGTTTCTAACTTCTATGGGATGTACTGTAAATTATTATACTATAATTATATAATATGTACCATTACTATTATTACTACAGTACTATTTTATTATTCAATTACTGTAATTCCATATTATATATAATAATTATTATACTCTTCTATTCTATTCATAATTCTGATTTTCCCGCTTTTGTCAAAAATTAAATGTGCTGATGGACGTACCAAAGAAACAAAAATAACACAAAGTTTTAAAATTCAATCCATCATTTTTTTTCGAGGCGGAAAACTTTTATACCATGTCATATCAGCTTGTTGTGGGTCATTAAATAAAGGTCTAAAAGTTAAAGGCGCTTGTTTTCTTTTAACACGAAAAGTTTTGTTAAAACTAAAGAAAAATATGTCTTTTTTTTTATGAAAGCCAAGTATTGGTTCCAGTGCTTGCTCTCTTTTGAAAGGAAGAAATTATAAGTTTCTTCTGAAAACCCCCCCAAAAAAATAGTTGCCACTTTCTACGTCACTCAGGCGATAATGTTTTAAATTACAAAGAAAGAAGAAAAAAATATATTTTCGTGTGGCCATTTTTCATTGTCTGTCTCCCCCCCCCCTTCTTTTCTTTTTCGGATTCACTCAGGCTTGATAAATTAATACTCTTCATGTTTCCGGTTATCCCTGAAGTTTGTGTAACGGGGTTACTTTTCTAGGAAAATAAAAAAAATACGGGATAAGAAGAAGAAGAAGAGGTACGTGTTTGACTTTCTGCATCGATGAACAGGGTTTTATTCCTCTTTTTTCATCTTGGGGTTTAATTGATTTATTTTTTATTTTTTCAAGTAGAAACCGTCCGAATGAAACGATTAGTCAATGGGCTGGAAAAAGGGTCTTTAAGAAAAGGTACGTTTTTGTCCAGCAGTAGTACCATCAAGAAGTATCCGCTAATGTTTTTATCTGCAGTATTAATTTTTACTGAACTTCATTGTCCATTGGGGTCCTCATGGCATCCTAATAATAAAAAAAATCAGTAGCACATCTACAGCGGACTGGTAACGAAATAAAGAAATAAAAAATATGTATGTGCTCAACCAAGCCCAAAGCAAGTTTTCTTTTGGACCTTGAGTACTTTTGATTGGGGATGATTTTTATTACGTATGTAAAGTAAGGGGGGAAATAAAGTAAAAAAGCTTGTTTCAAGAAGTTCTCTTATATAACATTGTATTTTCGTTTTCTTCAATACTCTGATTTTTCCCCCAAAAAACATTTTATACATTTTTCATTATTTTTCAAGTAAAAATACTGTATGTAAGTGAAATTGGTTCTGGTTTAAAAATTTGCCTGTTACATTATTTTTGCATGTACAAAAGTTGTCAATCCATCATATATCCTTGTTCATTCAGAAAATTATATTTGGCAATCATTCTTGGAGGCATTTCATTTTCCATTGAGCTTATTCTCATTTATTTGGTTTATTCTCATGTATTTAACATATTATTGTTTGAATAAAACATTTTATGCATCACATCCTTCTTTATGAATTACAGTACTGTACTGTATAATACATTTTCTTGTGTAACACATTTTTGTTTATATGAAATATTCTTGTTTAAATTATGCAATTTTGTTGGAGTAACAGATTGTTGTTCAACTTCTGCATTATTTTTTGTATGACATGTTTTTATGACAAAGGCTTGTTAATTAAAAATTCTCATTCAAAAGGAATTCTTGCTGACATAAATGTTTGTTTATAAAATTATTTGCAAAATCTTTGAAAATACTTTAGTAAAAATAAAATAAAATTGTCACATTATTGATGATGCTAACAGACTTTCAATTGATGTTCAACAAATACAAATATATAAAGATGCCTTCTGAGTCCTTATATTTAATACTTTACTGTTGTAACGTATTTGCTAATTGTAATTCTGAAAACTTCATTTTGATGAGGAGATTTCTTATCCTTATTGCCAATTTTGTAGAGTGAAGACCCCTCAAGTTTTTACTAAAGAATGTAAGTGTTAATTCTTGCGTTCAACAAAATGGAACAACAATGTGGCAATGCAAGTTCCAACTGCAGCAAACAGACAGAAATGAACATTTGTACATGGAAAAGCATTTGGCATTATAGACTTGGAGGTCCAAGACTGGTCAGACCTGGATCTGACCTTTTTTTTTTGGTATAGGATTGTATTATGTAACTCAGTGGCAACTGGCAAGTGACTTGGCACAGCCCATCATTGGGAACATGAAAGTAGGGAAACACACAACTGCTACATGCCTTGTCTGATAGCAAAAACAAATGACAAAGTATTTAATAACAAGAGTGTCACTCCAGTCTCAATCCAGCAAGTATCCAATTCAAATACTGTAGAGAATTTTTTTTTCTTGGCTCCCAATGAATTTTGTTTTATAAAATTTTAAAAGTGTTCATGTAATCAAGAATACCAGATACAGTATCCTCTTCCAATTGCATGTGACCAAAAGGACTGTGAAAAAAATTAAAATCTGTCTGGACACACACACACACACACACACACAAAAGGAGAATGGTAAAAGCTCCTGATTCAGTGACGCGTTTCCAAGAGGTGGGGGGATGAATGAGTGTGGCTTCTTCCAAAGTGCGACTTTGGCGATGGTGTGTTGTATTCTGTCTGTATACAGTATATACAGTATACAGTAACGTATATACTGTACTGTACTGTACTGTATTTAAGCCTGTGTCTCACGTGGGGGAACCTGGAACGTGACCATTTCCTGGTCTGATGGCCCATGGCAAAATCCCCGTCCTTACCTGTCGCCATTGACCCGAACAAATGAGCTCTTTCTCTCTTGAGCAGCAATATACCGTATTTTGGCGACTATTTTATATGTACAGTACAGTATATAGTATTTATGTTGAATTTAATGCGCATTTTTGTTTGCTTGCGGAAAGAATCAGCTGGAAAAATATCAAGGTGTTTTTTTATATTTATTTTGCCCTTTGTTTAAAGCAATAATTAGCTGTGAAAATGATACTTGATGCAATTCAGAACTCATATTTTCATGCACTAAATGTCATTTTGTTGAAATCTGGTTTGTTATACAGTGAAACCCCAAAATGCAGACATAATTCATGCATCAAGATTGTCCCAAAGTCAAAATGTCCCTGCTTTGATTCGCTTTTTCCCTTGGACTTATATTATATAATTTTTAATTGGTGTTTTATGGACTAATATTCTGCAGACTTCCATAATGAGTAGGAAAAAATTGTCTCCCAATTTAAACTAATTCAATCAATCTTTCAACACAATATGGACATTTGAAGCTTTGATTACTGATACCTCTGGATATAGTACCTTGAAATGTTTGCATTCTATGTAAACAAATATGTTCAAGTCAAAAGGAGAGAAGGAAGTCCCTCTATGCTGGAAGTTTTTTTTTTATTATTAGCTGAATGGATGGTAAATTGATGAGAGAAATGTCAAAGAACTTTTCTTACAGAGATCTTAGGGTTGGAAACTTCTTTTTCTTGTAAATTGGTGTGAACTTTGTTTGCAATTTTAGCCCAGAATGTCAGTGTCCACATGTTGGGCCTTCCTTATGCATTTTTTATTGGAAAATAAGTGTCCCTATATGTCAAATTGTCTGCATTTGGGAGTTTCACTGTATTTTCATTGTTTTAATGGCTTTCAAAAGCAGGTGGTGTCTCATATTTGAACCTCAATTATTGCAAAAAATGCTTGCCAAGAAATCAGGTTGTACCTTCAAGTATATGAACCTCATTTGAATGAGCAATGTCTTATTGAAATCAAGTTGAATCTCATTTTTGCATTTATTTTCTTGTGCAAACAATGATTGGCTTTCATGCATGTCTAAATTTTTCAGATTTCTTCATTTGAAAAAATTAGTTCTCAAGATGAGGTTTTTTGCCAATTCTTATAAATTCCTTTCATGCAAAAATGGGTCAAGGAATTATTTTCCCTTTTTATGGGGTTAATCACATTTGTCTCATGTTGGCACTTTATCATGCAAAAGCAATATTGGCTATGAAAACAATTTTATATTGAATTATGGCTGTCTTTTATAGACTCTTATTCAGCATGTGAGGCAGTAAGAAAAGTTAAAAACAGAGTATGGAAGGAGGAGGAGGAGGAGGAAGAAGTGGTGCTGGTGGGGGTATGTTCCAGCTGTTGGTTTGGGCTGCTGTGCTGGGGCTGACGTGGCCATGTGAGGCCATGGCCCCTGTGCAAGACGCATTGCAGGCTTGTCAGAGAGAAAGAGAGAGAGACAGAGTCAGAGCCAGGATTATTTCTGGGACTCCTGGATGTGAAGGTCCTCCAACCTGGTGCCTTTTTATGTGGGATAGTATTTTTTTATGTTCAGCAGTACTTCAGAGGTTTCTTTTGGGTTTAAATTCTGGTTTTCATAGAAAGAAAGGTTTCTTTTGTAATGCTGTATTGTTAAAAATTGAGACAACAAATTATAACATATGAAAAAAATTGTAAAGGGGAAAAACTGTTATCCAGGAAAAATTTATGTTTGCTTCAGAAACTTCTCTTTTCCAAATTTTTTTTCAAAGGAGGCCTACAAGGTTTTCTGCTGCAGCTGTTTCCTTGTTTTGCATTTCATCTTCTCACTTAACCCCATTTTAGATTCATGATGTGTTCCTTCTTTTTTAAATACATATACTTTCTTTCTTTCCCTGCCAACAGTGATGGATGTTGTTTGTGCTGCCACACCTCTGAAATACAGATCTCAAGGGAAATATACTGAGGTATATATTGTATATATATTGTGTGTGTAATAATTGTGTATATTGTAGGGACATGGCATATATTACAATATTCCATAAATCTCTTTACAACACCCAGATATTCATGAATACATGAAAGGAACCTTGTGTGTCCTAGATTTGTGCAAAAGTATGTATATTACCTGAGGATTTGTATATTCATCAGAATTAATTCTGTGTTGATGGTGGTTATTTCTCAGAAATACTTATGATCATTCAGCAAGACTTCCCTAAATTGGTCTATCTTATTACTTTTGTTTGACTAACTTTTGACTGCATTTATTTTTGGCATATAATTTTATCTAAGTGTATTTTAATTTAGTTAGTACAGACAATTAACAAAACAATTTCTGCTTAAAAACTTCCAAATATTTCCCTTAAAGAGATTGTGTTTCTTAGCCAAGATCCCATTGTACAAATATGTTTTCTGCTAAAAAAAAAAAAACACCAAGGGCTGCATTGCTAATATGATGCAATGGACTACCAGAGTGTGTGCCACCTGCCCATGGACTTTCCAGAGACAGGAGGGCAAGGGCTTTCCCCCCCCCCCCCTTCCTCCTTTCCCCCAGTTCCAGTGCTGGGGGGTATGGTGGGGTTGTAGGGTTGGAAAAGGACCAGAGAGTGGAAGGCAAAGTTCCCTTGCGCAGTGCTTCTTGGGAGTGGGAAAGGGCTTAAAGGCCAGGGTGGTTAGGGCTCTCCAGCTGCAGTCCGGGTGCAGGTGGCGACCTGGAAACACTTTTCCAGACACACAGCAGTGCCCTCTATTTTTCCTCACTCGCCCCCCCCCCCTCCAGTGCTGCTCTTTATATGAAGCTCATTGCCTTTCCATGTGTGCTTTGATACTTTTTTTTTACAGCTAGGGATGTGCAGTGTTGCAGAAAAGAATGTGATGGAATGGGAGGCTGGGAGGAAATTCATCAGTCAATGGGTCATTAGATGTGAAAGCAGAAGGAAAGAGGAATAAAGTAGGGCCAGTACTAGAGATAATATATATATATATAGAGAGAGATAGAGAGAGGATTAATGAGAGTAGGACTCCTTTCCAGGCAGTACTTTCCCAGTTCCTGAAAGCACTGAAAAGGTTGCTGGGATGAGATCAGGGCACTGAGCCAAACCCCTCAGCTGCAAAGTTCCTGTGCTAAAAAGTATACATCTTTTTGTGTGTGTGTGTGTGCTGTTAAAAATTCAATATGGTTTTTATCTGAGTCCTTTTGTGTGTCTCACTTGTGACCTTGAGTGATAACTTTGCAGGACTTTTCAGGAAGAAGTTAGAGAGAAAAAAAATAAAATGAAGTGTCTTTTGTTATCTTATCTGAGTGAGATAATAGACTCTGGCATGTGATTTATGTCTGGAGCTTCAGTTTGTTGAACCATAGTCTGTGTAAAGTTTCAGTACATGTTTGTATGATAATCTTTGATTTTGTTTTTTTTATTCCTCTAGATTAATGGCTTTGAATGAAAATCTTTAACTGTATGGGAACAGAGCACAACATTTAGTTTTTTCAGTGAACATATTGGACTAATTTTATTTATCCTCTCCTCTGTTTCATTTTATATTGGAGTACTGTATATTTTATACGAAATGTTTGAAATTTCATTTGTTTTCAGGAGTATAATGTGTGCAGGGAATTGGTTGCGGTAGTGTTGGAGGGAATCTGAAATTGATATTCAAAGTTTGTGGGCATTTTTTGAAAATTTTGAATTTTTGTTTCTGAACTTGCAGTATTAAGGTTTATTTTTTTCTCTTTTGAGCATAATTTTTATGTATCATAAATAATTCATCAATTTTTCTGTAAGTTTTTGTAGGATCCTCTTGCTTCAGTCCTTTTACTCAAAATTCCTTTTTTTTAGAGAGCTATTTTTCTCTGAACTCCTGTTTCTGACCTGTTAATTATAATTGAATCTCAATTTATAATTGAGTCTCTTTTCTTGGAAGACTTACTTCTTATTCATGGGGAAGTGCTTTTCTTTGAATCCATAATCTTGCACAGTACTTTTCAAAGCTCTTCTTCTGGGGATCTTTTTATATTCCAAACACTCTCAAGTCCTGGAGATTTCCTGGAATCTCCAAGTGGTTCTTGAAATTTTCTGAAATCTCTGGGTTTGTGTTTGAATTTGTTTCTTTTACCAAGTCTTGAACATTGGTGAAAACTTTTTTGATAGCCCTTCAGGGACCCCACCATTTGGCTCCAGAGTCCAGACAGGGTTTCAAGGCTGCTGCTGCTGCTGTGTCAGGTCACCAGAAGGCAGCCATGCCAGCTCTCATATAATTTTTCTGTCTTTTTTTTCCTTTTGTCACTGGGAATTTGTCACTTGTCCTCTTCTGCTGGAAAAAGTTTGCTCTTTAGGCCTGGTTTGTGTTGTTGTGACCACATTGACAACCACTAAGTTGTGACAGAGGAAAGATAAACAGCATTATTATATTTTTCTCACATAATGTGTGAAACTGAGCGGGCAGCCTGAGTGTTGGCAGACTGGCAAGCTGGAATACTGACTGGGAAGGTTATCCAGAAGGGAGGAGGAGGAGGTGGTGGAATAGAAGACAAAAAGCAGGGTTAGGGGAGGGTGTGAAGGCGGCAGAGCTGCTTTCTGATGCATGTAATGCAGATGGAGAGAGAGAGAGAGAGAGGGAGGGAGGGAGAGAGTGTGTGTATGTCAGTTGCAGGAACACCACCACCACCACCTTCTTCTTCTGTCCTTGCAACCCCTCTTTTTCCTCTTTATACCCCCCATCACAGCTATATATATATATATATATATTGGATGTGGAGGGGGTTTATATAGAAACTGTTTCTCGCCATGTGCAGTCTGTTGAATGCTATTGAATCTCTATATTTCCATGTATTTGTGTGTATGTAGGTTTTTTTGTTGTTGTTTGGTCTATCTGGTGATGGTGGAACTGCTTCCAGATCAATTCCAATAAGACCATGTTTATCCTGGAACCCTCTTTGCGTTTCTCTGTCTTACTCAGTGATTCTGTGTGTTTGTATTTCATTTCATGTGTTTATTTTGTGTAGGTTTTTATTTAGTTTATAGATAATCTTGTTGAGTTTTTTTTTGGCTTATGCTAACTTAGTGCAGAATTTTAATGTTATGTAATGGTGTGTTTCAAAGACAACATTTTCAAGTGTTCATTTTTGTGACACACCACACATGCATACATTTTTCTTCTGCTTAGAATTTTTTTTAGAAAATCAAAGTCAAGGCTCGTTATTTATGGAGTTTAATGTGCATTTTATTTATCTTATCTTGTCAAATTTTGGGGGGTAAATGTGCACCTGATATTTAATAGAATGAACTGATTCAGACATTTAGTGTCTGTGTGTGGTATGTGTTTAGACATATTTGAGGAATAATATTTTGAATTATTGAATATATATATTGGATTATATTTATTTTGAATATTTTGAGGAATAAGCTTCAAACAGATTTGAAGCTTGTGTTTTCTAGGCAGGTTTTTGACCAGGGAGGTTTTGTTTCTTGATTTCCCCTGAATTATGATGCAGAAATATTTTAATGCAATGATGTATAATATTGTAAGCATATCATATATTGTACTGAATTCTGGGTCTTTCAGCAAATTTTTGGGATTTTGAAGTAAACCTGACTTTAATGTTATCAGCAAAAACTTATAATTTGTGGTGGGTCAGAAAGGATAAAGGATTTTTAATTGAAAATTTAGCATACCTTTAAAAAGAAGTCTAACATTCATGCATTTTTTTCTACAAAAAATTTCACTCATTTCAGTGCACAAATTTGTTGAACAACATTTTTTTTTTTACAAAATTACAGTATTTACATTATTTTTTTAATGAAGGGAACCTCATTATGTGTGTTTTCTTTTTTGTGAAGTAAGCACAGGTATCTCCCTTTTGGTGAGCCAGCCTGTGTTGCTGACAGTGAAGGACTTACAACTGTTGTCTTAGTGTCTGTGTCTGTGCTCCCCTAATACTGATGATCAGTGTGGTGATGGCTTCTTGGAAGCTTTGGGAGAGGTGGTTAGCCCTGGTGGCACTCTACTGGACTGCTTTGTCTTTGACTGCTTCCACTGCCTCACTGGCCCTGGGTGCTTCTGAGTTCACCAGTGCCTTTTCAGATAGGTGAGCTTATTTTAAAAAAAAAGGGGGGGGATTTGGATGAACAGATTGTGTTGCATCCATGAAGATCATGCTTCAAATAGTAAATTATGCATCACCTTTTTCCTTACTCATTTTATAAGCAACTTTGGAAGGCTAAGAAAGGTTTAATGTTGGGTTGTATGCAAAATAAAATCTATCCACCTCAGATGTCTTTTTGGTGTTGGTGAATTTACTTCACAGCAGATTTTTTTTTTTCAGAATGATGTTATACAAGAAGATTTGATCCTTTGTGGCCAGGGTTGCTGGTCTAAGTGAACAAAAACTTCTCAAATGCTCAAGTAGAATATGCTTTATTCCTCAATGAGCATGCAGCAAAGTCCAGATCAACAATGAGTTACCACAGTGCCAGTGCAGGCATCTTCATAGATTTGAAGCCTTTTGCAGGAGGCTGATGATATACCATAGTCAGATGAAACCAGGGCATCTGTAAAAAGGAGGGGAACAACCAGTGATCAGACACCAGTGATGAGACAGTTCAGATACATGGGACATACTGAAACAAAGCATTGGCTGGGTATTCTTTATTTGTTTTGGGACACACTAAAACATTACCAATGATAGGTTCAAGGATATGCCATTGCTTGATCAATTTTTTTTTTAATTTGAGCAAATGAATTGTTACTGTCAACAATGTTGAAGATGGGAATATCATTATTTCTGCTAAAATCAAGGAAGAAGAAATGGAGCAACCATGATGCACAGCAACTTCCAAAACTAGGCACATTTTTATCTTAATGTAGTATCCATCTATATGTACTGTATTTAAATCCTAATATATTTATTTAAATCCCATGTATGTATTTACATACTCAAATACAGTATGTGTTTACATTCTCATATTTACATTTAAATACTGTACATGCATATAATGTACTGTATTAACTTCAGTCTACCCTTTCAGCTGCTTTTTTTATTTTTTGAACCTTGGGATTGGTATACCTATACATTATTTGTTTTTTTCAGGTACACTGACTACACAGAGGCCAGGATGTTTGTGAATGTGACAGACAATAACATTGGAGTGAGCCAGGTGTCAAGGATATTGAATGCCAAGTATGGGAATGCAGTGATTGCACCAGCTTGGGGTGTGTTGAGGAGACCTGCCACATTGGATGGGTGTGAGCCAGCTGCCTGGAGACATGTTGCCAAGCAAATGGCTGCTGCTGCTGCTGCTGCTGTTTCAGCAAATGGAGATTCAAATCCTGAGGAAGCCATGCCATGGATAGCCCTTGTTAGGAGAAGCAAGTGTGATTACAGGTACAAATGTATAGTCAATGTTCTTTTCAAGAGGCTAATTTTGTTTTTTTTACTGAGTGCAAAGTTTTGGTGTATCCATCATTTTTTGCCTCCAATTTCAGTACTTTCTTCATTCAAAAGGGTACCCATGGAATATTACTAACTGTATGCAGTTGTTTCCACTGCTTTAACACCTACTTGATCTCCTGGCATTCCTTCATTTTTAATTACAGTGACAAATTCAATTTAAATTCAAAAGGTTTTTTCCAAATAGTTTTGACAATGTATATCATGCTGAAATCTACATTCAAGTTTAATTCACATTTATTGGGGTGTCCCACAGTTGAAAGGAATGTACTATCATGATATTTCTCTTCTGGATTTTTTGTTGTTCACAAGCTTCAACTTTTTGGATTGAACCAGATTACATGACTTGCCTATTTCAGTGTTTGAAATAATGTATTGCTTTTGTCTTGAAAAGGTTTCCCTTGTTCACCATAAAGACTGAACACATTTCAGATATTCATTTGAATAAGCCAATTTTCTTCAAACTGAATTCTATAACAGTCTTCTTGTCTCCACACTGTGAAATATTCCAGTTGTTGGTTTAAAAATCTTATCTAGGACATTTTTTTTTAGGTCTTGGCAGATGAGGAAAAAGTTGAAAAATTATGGCTACAGTTGGAAAGGATCAGTGATAAAAAGAATGGTTTTTTTCATATCTCAGTATGTTTGAATGATTCTGATGTAGAAGCTTGCTGAAATAATTTTATTATGATGGGGTTCTGATGAAATTCATGAAATTCCTCTTTCATATACTTTGTATTGGCTTTACAGAAATAGAAAATTTTTTTTCAACATTTTAGAAGCTGGAAGTAAGAACCTGAAATAATTTTTTAAAAGGAATATTCATCATTAGGATATATTTTTATATTAAATTTTTGTCCTTTTTTTCATTTGCAGGAAGAAATTGGAGCTAGCATACAAGGCAAATGCAAGTGCAGTAGTAATCTACAACACAGTTGATGATGAGCCATTGACAGCAGATCTCAAGTACAGCAATGTCAAATACAGTGAGTTGAAGATTGTTTTATAGAACCCAGGCCCCACTGCGCAAAAGAAGAGTGCTTATATGTATATATTTTATCTCCTTATTGCCCCTGTTTTTTTTTCAGACCTGGTGACGTCAATGAGAAGCAGGATCCCAGCTGTGTTTGTAAACAAGGCTGATGGTGAAAGATGGAGAGAAATGCTGGAGAATGGAACTTCCATCTGGGTAGACATTATTCCAGGCAACTTTATGTCACCTCACTACAAACACATCAACAAGTGAGTGTACAGTAGAGAGAAAGTTTTTTTTTTTATGTGTGTATACTGTAGTATTATCCTTTTATCTTGGAATTTGTTTTTTGTCTTGCAGGACCTCCATTTTATTTGTCAGTGTGTCCTTCATTGTGCTCATGATTGTTAGCCTGGCCTGGCTCATATTCTACTACATTCAGAGGTTCAGGTACATCCATGCCAAGGACAGACTGGCTGTGAGTATTTTTCATTCATGATTTTGTGTTTACAGTTTTCAATTGTAAATGTTTGGTCACACTGTTAAATCTTTTTGTTACACTCAATTAATTTCAGTCAAAGTATTTTAATTTCTATATATTTTATATCTGTTTGACACACTGAATAAATTTGAGTCAATACCATATAGGTCAAGAAAAACATGTAAATGTATCCTATAAAAAGGCAGACCATGCAGTGAATGGGATTTTTGAAAAATTAAACAAAATGAATTATGTTTTGTATGTTCTGGAATCACATACTCTGATGCCAATGCTATGCTGTTAAAATATCCTTGTTATGATACATTTCATTAATCTCTGATAGGATTCTGATTCAATTCTTTCCTGGGTTATTATTCCATTATGAAACAAGGACAGTTGAATCTTATTTTTACACATCATTTTCAATTGAAAAGAAAAGGTGTACAGTGATTGTCATTCCAGTTTAAAATGAGGTTGTAAACTCTGAAGCACTGGGCAAACTACATTTTGAAGTTTTTGGAGTTGATATGGAGCCCTGTTTAAGAATTAATTTTCAAAATTCATAGTATGAGAATTGCTTTTCTTGTCTTATATGAATCAAAGTTTATATTGAACTGGTGACATGTGATCATCAAGGATGTGGACTTTTTTTCAGAAGAGGCTGTGTTGTGCTGCCAAGAAAGCATTGTCCAACATTCCCATCAGGCATTTGAAAGCTGCAGACAAAGTAAGTCTCTTCTACTATAAATCTTATTTTGGGGGTTTCCTGTGATTAAGACCTTGAAAATGTAATTGCAGGAAGTGCAAGGAGAAGGAGAGAGTTGTGCAGTGTGCATTGAATCCTTCAAGGTCTCTGATGCAGTCAGGGTCTTACCATGCAGGTATAAAGAAGTGGCAATTTTTATTATTTCTTTACATCCAGAGGGGGGGAGATAAGATCTGAGTCTCACTGCAATTTTCTTGAAAGGGTTGATCTTGGTGTGAATATGTTCTCCATCTTTTTTTTTGTGCCAGGCATGAGTTCCATAAGACATGTGTGGATCAGTGGCTGCTAGATCAGAGGACATGCCCTATGTGCAAGATGGATATTCTCAAATTCTATGGCCTGGTGAGCTCATCATCATTATCATCATTACTCTTTTTGACCTTTTTTTCCTGAGTCAAAATATTGAAAGTCTTGCATGGTGTCTCATTTTTTTCTCTGTTTCTGTCTCTCTTGCATGCTCTCTTTTCTGCTTGATCTATTTTTTCTTATATGCATGCAGAAACTGGCTCCTGGGGTAAGGGTTATTGTTTTTATTGAAGGGATGTATGAGGATATTTTATCTATTTTTGCAGATGACTGAGTCTCAGGAGAGCATTATCCAGATAGACACTGATGACCTTGTTAGCACACCTCCTTCTGAACCTGGAATGGGTTTGAGAGGCTTCAATTACCTGGGCACTGATGGGGTGCAGTCTGGACATATCTTCAGGTATTCATTGATGGGGAACTGGGTTTGAAAAAAATATTTATTTTAAAAAGAAATTGAATTGTATTTTTTCTTGTAAGTGCAGGGATTCCTACTTTGAAAATGACCATCAAAATTTCAAATAGATATTCTAAAAATTGAGTTGAAGATCCTTTCAGTTATCCTCCTGTATATTCTATAAGCCTAACTTTTTCTGAAGTTTAGAGCTCAAAATTCTTGAATTTTATTGTTTTGAAGAACATTCCCCTCAATTAAAAATTTGAATTTCATATTAGCATTGGAGTACAGGTGGACAACAGACTTATAAAAATTTAAATGTAAGAAAAAATTGTTATTGAAGAGAATTACTGGTGGGTACCTTGCAATTCAACCTCCAGCAATTCAACCATTCTGCAATTTGAGCATCCCTCAATTTGATGGTTGAATTTGCACAGAGGTTGACTTGCATTTTGACCTCTGCCCTGGCATTTGACCTGTTTTGGCCACTTTTTGCATTTTTGGTGCTGATATTTCTCAATTTTACAAAGTGTCTTGCAATTCAATCCAAGCCCAGCAATGGTTTAGGGCCAAATTTCAAGCTACCACCTGTACTCTCATTGCCATTTAAGGTTACACAGTTGATTATTCTCCTTGGATTATTCTTAGTCAATTTAACATATTTTAAAAAATTAGGTTAATCATCCATTTTACATTTCTTGAAAGGCCTCAACTTTCAAGTTCTATTTTTAACTTTTAGTTTAGAAAGTTCAAAGCTCAACATGTGAATGATCACTTGAATCTTGAGATTTTTATCAATTTCAAAAAGAATTTGAATAACTTTTTAAAATGAGTAGTTGCAAAGCTTTTTTATTGTTGATGTTTTCGTCCCCCTTGGGATGATGGATTGAAAATTTTCGAATTCCTGTATATTTTGTCCAATAAAAAAGGCCTTAAGACGAGTGGATGTGTGTGTGTATACAAAATTGCCCATTTTAATAGTTTTTTCCGTCTCTGTACAGTAGGTGCGGGATCTCAATATCGGGCTGTGGGGGTGGCGGGGGATCCCCGGCGAGATCCCTGAGCAGTCGACCAGGATCCTCTGCGTCGTGCACCGGGGTCCACGTGGTGGTGAGAACCCGCAACAACAGCACCGCCAACAACGTGGCCCTGGACATTGAGGAGTCTTTGCCGCAAGTGCAGCAGCAGCTCTTGTTGCGCAGGGCATCCGCAGCACCCGCAGTCTCCGACTACGCTCCGTCAACAGTCCTGGTCGTGGAAGAAGACGACGACGACGATGAGAAGGACGATGCTCAGGAGCAGGAGCACCTGGTTTTGAGTCCATCATCAAGGGAGGAGCAGGAGCAGGAGCAGGAAGAGGAGCAAGAAGTGGACTATGGCACCAGCCCTACTGCAATGTCGAAGAGTAGATCCCATCATCAGGATGAGTGCGAGAAGGTTATGCGGGATGATGATGATGCTGATGGAGATGAGTAGATGATTAAGTGTAGAGAAGGCCGCCATTCCAGGTTTCTTCTTTTCTTCGTATTTTGGAAGGAGAGGAAAAATAGGGAAAGGGTTGTCTGGTTTCCGCGTGAACTAAAGCAGATGTTTCGTAATTCGTAAGTGGTTCTTACAAAGGAATTTTTGAACCCTTGATGTTTTTTTTAATCTTTGCTAACCCAAGTTTGAGAGAAAAGAAGAAGATATACAGAGACCTGCAAAACAGTTAATAAATACAGTAATAAATGAGTATCCCGCAAATAAGTTTCATGTTTTATGACTTGGTATACATGGGAAATATGAAATATTATTGAATAATACATGTGATGGCCATGAAATCATATTTAAGGAGACGGGAAAATAACTGATCTTGTCCAGTTTTCTTTCCTGATTACTGAACTCACTATTTAAAATGGTTTCTAATTTGATGTTCACTCTAAAATTGTTTGAAAATTAGCAACTCTGCATTTTTTCTGCAGCCATGATTGATGGGAAATAAATATTCTGTAATTTCATTGAGCAGAATAATGCTCAGAATAGTAATCCCTGAATTTTTTGAGAATGGGAGAAGAGTTTTACGTTGAAATTAAAATAAATAGCTATGTTCCGGCGGAAATCAGGCTATCCTCATATTCTTGAGCATGCATTATGGCATTGAATGTGATCATGTCTTAAAGCTGACTGTTGAAGTGTTATCTGTTTAGGCTTTTCATTTTCCTTTCATGTCAAAAGTCACTCGAGATATATTTACTTGATATAAGAATATTCTTTTCCCCGCTGTAAAGTTTCTGTATACTGTACAGTATACTAATTTATGTATTTACTGAAGTATATTCTGGACTGTTAGATAGTATCTTTACCCTCCTTAGAGTGTATCGGTTTAAAATCTTCTACCTGACAACGGGGAATTTAAAGGTTTTCTTCATTTTCTGGTAACGATCCAGTTTTTTTTAGAAGGTACAATGTGATTTTTGTGTTGAAGTGGATCTCAGTTTCACAGGATTGGAGTGTGTGAAATGTAGGCCAGAGCTTATGAACGAGAGTTTTTTTGATGCTGTGGTGTTACATGCCATTGATTGATATGAAATGTGGAATTTTGGGAAGGAAAATAAATGTGTGATGCATATAATATCAGTGTTCATTTAATGAAAAAGGTAATTATTACGAATCGTACATGTTTAACACTGACACTGATACATACATGATAAGTATGACAATACTAATTATACAGATGATTATTTTATACAATAATTATTGAAGGAAAGGAGTGACATCTACTCATGAGATAAAAAAAACACACAAAATCATATGAACCCGTAAAGTATAGATGTCACTCTCAATCGTTGCTTCTACTTGAGTGACATCTAGATCCTTGACAGTAAGTTTTACACAAGCGTCTTTTCTTTCATACATAGATGTCACTCGTATAAGAGTATCGTTTTAGAGTGACATCTGTACTTCACGGGTTCATTTGATTTTGTGTGTTTTATCTCATGTGTAGATGTCACACCCTGAATGACAATAGATCAATGTAGTAATTATTAGTAATTATTTCAATTCAAAACAATTCAGGGTAAAATAATTCGAAGCAATATGTAAGGAAGAGAAATTTATTGCAGATATTTCCCAGTGAACAGTCAATTAAAACATCAAACATTTCGAACATACAAGCACCGGAACAAAGCAAAAATAAATACTGCCAGTTATCGAAAATACTTGAATAATTACAAGATGTTGGAAACGGAAAATGAAACTATAAAAAAAGCTCTAATACTTGAGGGGAGACGAATACTATTCCCCCTCAACGGCAGCTTGAATATTCGAGGGATAGCTACATTCTACGACAACGGATAATTATCCCTAAGGCATAGGACGACTCTTTCGCATCGGTAGTTTCAGTACGATTTTCTGTGTTTAAAACATTCGAGTTGCATTTTGAAGTTTTTTTTTTTCAGCATTCAAAGAAAATTGGACACATTACAATAATCAAATGAAATTAACTGAAGATGCGATACTAGATCCAATTATTAAAATCCAACACAATTCTCAATTTTTCTTTCTCGTCAATAACCAGAAACAACGAAAATCAAAGATGAACATTATTGCATTAGTAATATCAATTATTAGAAATCAACATTATAATTAGTTCCTTCGCATTGAAAAAGAATAAAATCCAAAAATAGAAGATCACAGAACCAAGGATGGCAGATTCCAATAGATTACGTATTGAATGCAATCCAGACTCAAGTTACGGAGATGACTAGCAAGAATCTTAAAATGCTCAGTATTCTTGGGGATATAACATCTGCAGCGAGAGAATCACCCTATAGACCCAGCAAAGAGAGAGCGTCATCTACTTTTTGATCAGAGCAAAGGCCGAGAAGCCGTGGTTGTCGGGATCGGCAGCGACAAACTTGCGACAGAGAGCAGCAGCGTCACTCGGGAAACCCGCATCACTTATGGCGTCATGAACACAGGGGCCAGCTTCCCTGGCGCCATCTAGGCAGACCAGCATGTCTCCCCTGCTCACAATGGCAACAAATCTGTGGCTGGTGGAGTCATTGCTATCGCTGCCTTCTTCTACCACCAGGACTCGACGAAAGTTACGTCTGTTCTACAGCCGTAAGAGGTCGTTCCGTAACGGAGACAGGAGACCTCGGTACCGAACTCAAGGTCTCTACTTAACTGAGTCTTACCTCAGGAGAAGCAATTCCACCTTCAAAGCATAAACATACATAATGTATCACCATATGCATATGTCTTGAGAATGTATTCTGTACAAGCAAAAAGTCACCAGCCCATAAAAAGCACAGCTCTCATTAACATTGAATTAAAACACTCCCATGATGGGTGAGGATTCATCTTGACTGAAGACTCAACATGACACCAGTGAAAAAGCATACAGAGAAAAGCAGATGCTGAGTTACAGACCATTATTCTTCCATTGGACATGATGGAATATGAAGCCAACTAACTAATGAAGAACCTGAGATAGACTTTCTGTTGGTAGGAGCAAATTTATTGGCACTAGCTTGGCTCATAATAAAATCAGAAATGTATTTTTTGATGCTGACAAATATCTAAACTTTGATGACATTCATTCAGTCAACAATTGAAGCAATGTGTCTCTACATAAAATGATTGCATTTATCATTCCCAAACCATGGTGGACAAAATTGAAGCATGTACATTAGGACTGAAGTACTGCTATACATCTTCAGTAATTAAAATAGCAGTACAAATACATTCCCTAATGATGCCAAGACACAATCCCTGTTCATTTCATGAATTTCTTCCAGTTCAAAATCAGAAAACTTATTTTGATTCAGAGAACTGAACAAATGGATCACCATTTTCTTACCCTTGAACTAACCACTTGATTGAGGGCAATTAAAATATATATAACGTATGAATAGATATAAATTAAATAATTGCATACTGTATACAACTATGCTGTTCGCCTGATAATGCTCTACTTGTTGGGGTGCTTTCCCCATTTGTGGTAAGAAAATCTTGCAGCTGATCATATTTCTGCTTAGAATTGGAAAATATTTTTTACTGTTCCCAAAGTGAGTGAAGTAGGTCAAACAAGTGGTGTCGTACCTACTCTCGTTGTCCCGGTGATCGTAACAGTTTCCAAAGGAAGTACTTCTTGTAGAGAAGACCCCCGACAACGGGAGGTTCTTCCTGGTAATGTAAGACATTTGTGAAAATTAACATAAGAACACTTCTCTAGAAAAACACAGAAAAATAAATAAATAAAAGTATAGTACCTCAACAACCAAGTCCTTGGGCAGGAGGAAAACAAAGGCCACAGCAGCAGGAGGCAGGACACCATCTCCATCATCCAAACTGGGCACATCCACCAGTTCCCAAGACTCAGGCAATCCAATCCCATGGAGAAACTTGTTCATCACTTCAGGGGCAGATTCCAGGGGCACCCAGGAACCCTTGGACCTGGCCCCCATGCTGATCCTGGTGGCACACTGGGTAGCCTTTCCAATCCTCAACATGGCTCACTATCTTTTTCTTCCTTTCTTTCTTTTTCTTGAAACCACTATATATATATACCTTCAAGAGTCAAAGTGTGGTCTCACTACTGTGACCTGACCTGAGCTGAGCAAGCAATAGACTGGAACTGGTTCCTGGACTGCTTGAGCAGGGCAAAGTTATGGCTGCCTCATAACTCATTCAGCTTGGCAGACATGATGTCACGCAAGGCCCATGTCCCACAAACAAGAAACACCTTGGACAAAAACCATGAGTTCTTGGTCCTTGGTTATGGTTACCCCTGGCAACGGCCCCTTGATCCCCCTCACATAACATAACCTGGCCTCACTCTCATCCAGACCCATGGAATAAAATCAATTTAATTAAAGAATCCATTTCTCTCCAAAAATATTTTTAGACAGGAGTTTGATTGGGTGAGGGTGTGTTTTTATAGAGTCCCAAGAGAAGGGTTGTCGTACTGAGTGGTCTTGTTATTGTAAATTAAATCTCAACTGTTAATCTTAAAAGGACGATCTGTAATTCTGAGAGTGAAAATTCCTCTATGAAGAAATCAGTAAATTAAGGACCTGTAAAAACTGAAGTCTATGAACAATTATGTAAAAACTTTACATTCAAAAGAATATTCAGCCAAAAACTGCAGAAAAATTATGTTTTAAACTATGGAAACTTTAGAATTTTTCATTTTAGCATTTCTGCAAAGCCTGCCAGCCCTGAAAGCATAATTCCATCCTCAAAAACACAAGTCAGACAAATCAAACTTATTCTCATCATTTTGAGTATGATTCAGTAGTAAAATTCAACCCAAGTAAAATACTGCACATACAGGTTATATATACAACCGGACAATCCTCTGAACTAAGAAAGTTCTAGTTCTCGTTGACTAAATAATTTACTGAGGACACGTTTTTATGAGTGTGGTCTCCGTAATTAACGTGACATACGGATCTAATAACTGAAATTCCCTCATCCAACACCCATACAACTTTTCTGATTAAAATATATATTCAAATGCGCCCATAAAAAATGTAAAAAAAAACACCTGTAAATCAGGAAGCTCCATAAGGATCCACAGAGAAGAAACAGCCACCAAATGATGAGTGGCCATAAATAGATTGCATGTCACATTAACTAGACATGAAATGCCAGAAGAAGGAGAAAGAAAAAAAGATGGATCACGCTGCTGCAATGAGTTCAGCCAGACTGCAGAGCACCTGTGTGTTCAATACTGGTATGCACCATAAACCAGGAGGGAAGTCCTACAAGTTCTTTTCTTGACCTTGCGCCTTACTATTGATTTTACAAACCCAAAGGTTATCAGCAGCCACAGAACAAACCCAGTGAATTCTAACAAAAATATTTCTAAACTTGGGAACATCATTTTTTTTCATGATGTTTCAAGTACTATGGTCTCTCTGAAATGGTAGGGTGGGGGGGGGGGGGGTTAAAGGGGACAACTGAGCACTAAAACTCTATGAACTGAATCAGGTACACAAAAATACCTGAGAAAGAGTCAGTATGCATGCAAACACAGATTTTATCACCTTCAAGGATACCTTTGATTAAAAAAAAAAAAAAGAGACTGAACCATATATTCCATAGGGTTGGAAGCCCATTAAAGTACTTCAAAAATATCAGCTGAACACAAATTGTTTGAGATTATTTTTCTTTGAAGTCCCATACATATTAATTAATTTTTCAACCAACATGAACAGTCAACCAATAGATTTCAATGGGAAAGCCTTGTCCATCCTCATCATTACTTTTGAAAACTCATTTGTTTTTCTATGACTCAGATCCAATCAATATCATAAGAAGGTGATCACTGGAAAACATTAACAAAAATTAATACAGTTTTTCCAGGTCGCACATGCTATTCCTGAAAAGGGAAGACCTTCAAAATACTGTATTAACATTTCTGACAAGAAAAGCGCAAAAATTATTGTTTGGAGATTCCATATGTTTGCCATGTATTTCTAGCACACAAAAAAAAAGTCCCTGGAAAAATAAAACATTGCTTCAAGTCTAGTGACTATATGAAGCCAAGGCACTAAAATGGGAGCACACACAGAAAACAACGACCCTAAACCTTGTCTTTGTGCCATTTCTTCAAAGGAAGATAAAATAAAACATAACCAGCTCCAATGAATCCCAACATGACAAATTACAAATAAAAGATGGAATGGATTTTGAGAGGATGATATAAAAAGGAGCACCAACCATTTCCAGTTCTTTCTTTTTAAATCTCTTTTGTGAAAAAAAAGCTTACTTGGGTTCGGGTTCAGGGGTTGACATGGGTTCAGGTTCAGGAAGAGACTCGGGCGGGTTCCTGGGTTCAAGAGATCCCAGCACTGGTGCTTCTTTATTCACAGGTTCAGGCTTGGGTTCAGGAGACCCAGCATCTGGCTTCGCAGATGGTTCTGATTCGGGTTGAGGTTCGGGAGATACATTCACGGGTTCGTGTGATTGCTTTTGAACAGGTTCAGGTTCAGGGGAACCCGCCACTTCTTTGAAACTGGGTTCAGGCTGAGGCAAACCCACTTTTTCAATATTACTGGGTTCGGCTTTAGGTTCAGAAGTTGAACCCACAGCTTCGGGTTCGGGTTCAGAACTCGGTGCTGGTTCACCAACAGGCTCAGGAACACCCACAGACACGGGTTCAGGTGCTGGTTCACCAGATTTGGTCATCGATCCCAAGGGGTCAAAGGATTTCCCGGCCTTGCCGCGCGGAAGCACGGGTGACGGCTCAGGAGCGACATCTGGTTCTTCGTGCGCGTGATCGTCCGAGTGCACGCTGAAGCCCAAGTCGGCAGGTGACACACCTTCCGGCAAATCCCAAGGCATCTGCGGCAACTCGGGTAAAGATGTAGTGATGACTGATTTGTGTTTATCTTCAGCTTCTTCTTGCTCGTCTTCGCCATCGGGACGATACAGCGTCAGGCCAGACTCGTCGTCATAATCCTCATCGTCATCAGTGGAAAAGATGACTTCATTGCTGTTGGAGACTTGGGAATGTTCGGGGCGATTTTGGGGCTCGGGTTCAGCTGATGCCGGGGACTCGTCTGAGTCTTCAGGGTCCACTGGACCAGGGCCTGGAAATTGTCATTTAAAAAAGAAATTAAACATTTTCAAGCATTGTTTCAATGGCCAGGAAAGTCCCAGGTGTTCGCGTATACTGAAAGTTTCCAGGTTTAATCAGAAATCACTGATTAATAATTTGATATTTAATTTTAATCTTTTGACAACCAAAATAACATGGAAACACTTCTAATCACGGCCTTGCAAAAAAATCAAGAATACTTTAGGAGTGAATGGTTCCAAAAATGATTTTAAAATAATAAGTCCACCATCTGAATACAATAATCCAAACTTAAATTTTTAATTCCGCAGCAGGGGGTGGTAGAGGGTTTCTGAAGAATATTTTAATGTTTGTAACCTCTATTCATCTCTAGACTTTTTTGGATTAAGGGTTCTCATCAGATTTCTAAGAGCATTTCCGTATTTTGGACAAAATGATAAATTTAAAAGCATATTTCTCACTTCATTGTAGATTATTGGAAGGAATAATCAAGGAAAAAAGAAAATAATAATAGTAATAATCATAAGGAATGAATAATTGTCATTGATCTGGTCAGGTTTATTTCAGGATAAAATAAAAAGTTTCAAATTATCCAACTGACAATTTGATTTCCCAAAATCAATACCATATAATAGATATTAAAAAGTATTTCATGTCAACTGAATTTGTGTTTTTTTAAACAGAGGGGAAAATATGTGCTGTTTACTCCTTTCTGAAAGTTTTCAGGGTTCAATAAATTGATTTAAAACCATCAAAAAATGGGAGACCAATAAATGGCATACACTTCTTCTTGCTGCCCAACTGCAATAATATCCCTTGGACTTCTTAATTTCAGAGTCCAGAGAAATTTCCTCATTTTGACAAACGCATCTTCAAAATATTTTCCACACTAAATGGTGAGATTCAAAATTCTGCAGTTTAGCAAAGGCAATGCATACAAACTCCAATATTAACTGGAAAAGTTGTACTGAAAATTGTTCGAACAACATCAATGCTTGGCAATATATATCAGACACCCTGAAAAGGGCGAAAAAACGTCTAACGAGACTTTAGACTTCGAAAGTCTTCAGGTGTGAGTGGGGCCTGTGTCAAATAGGGTAGAAGTGGGTCTACGTACAGTCACCCTGTGTACGTAAACTTCTGGTTCGCAAAACACGACTTCGGACACCAATGAGAACATTCTCCTCTGCCAGAAGCACAGACATCTTTGAAATCTGCAAGAATAAAATACACCAGAACAAATATGAACGAGTGTCAATAGTATAGAAGAGCTGAGAAGGTAATTCTCACAAGAAAAGTGTATGGAAGACTTCTGGATCAAATAAGGACCAAGCATTCCTTGGTTGAGTGTGTTCACCATTTAGTCCATCCTGAACTGGTCCAGTCCCCACTTCTCTCCAAATCGCGGGAGACCACGGAAGGTCCTGTAAGAGTCGAACGTGGGTTTCGAAGGTAGTGATGTGTGTGTGTGTGTGTGTATGATTCTTGACATATTTTCATAATTCTTTCACTGTGTCAAAACTCACAAGAATTCAATGATTTTGACATTAAAGTGCCTCTTCTCATCCACAGAAAGCCTTGCTGAGTCTGCCAGGCCATTGACCAACTGAAATCAGTTCCTCAGTTATTAATCTGAAATATTAAAAATGCAATGCAATGCTCACAGCTTCTTCAAGAAGCATCTTGGTCAACTTGAATCCCTGTGTGGTTGTGTCAAGCAGCTTCTTGGAGAATCTGTAATTTGTTATCATGAACTCTCCTTCCAAGGCACCTCGCACTGCAGGAGTAAAATAGAAAAAGATTAATTTCCATGAAAGTACCAACATTTACACAAAACATTCAGGACAAGATTCATCACTAACAAGCTCAGAAATTGATTGTGTGTCTTTAATTGATTTGAATTTATTTAGGATTGAGGAATCAAAATATTCTTGAAACAATCAGGCAATCCATTAAAAAACCTTTTTTCACAAGAGGTCCTTAATTGAGCATCAAAAACTTGAAAATGTGACAGATGAAAGATGTTAAGTAATTGTAGTTATGTCATAACTTAAAACGGTCTTTAGTGACCTTTAACCGGTTTAATGTTTTTTATTTTAGTTGAAGTTAAATAACGTTCGGTCCCCAAAATTCTACGTACCAAGGTGGTCTAGTGGTATTTCAGGCAATTTGGGCTCCACAAAAAAGTTTCAAAAAAGCCATATTTAAAAAATTTGAACAAAGGCTGGTGAGTGAAGAAGGATAGCATAATGTTACATACCCATATCCTTGTCCTCTGGGGTTTCTTCATCAGGCCAGATGTCATTCAGCAACAGTCCTCTGCCATCCCTGGGTGCCACCAAGGCTCCAGAAGTGGCCCCAAGTCCCTCTTGGCTCTTTTCATCTTCACTTCCTGCATTGTTTCAACAATTCAAAACTGTAACTACATTTCTTTCCTTTTGAAAATTAACTACTTCAAAATAGTGTAGGAGAAGTAGTTAAATAGTACGAAGTAGTCGTTGAATGTGTTACCGTAGTTGTCCTCTTTGGAACGGTCTTTTAAGCCACTGTGGTTATTTTTAATTATGCAAAGGTTCTTGACTGGCTTCTCACACTAATTAGATAAGAGTCAGCTCATTAATGAATTTTTGCTGAAAATGTTTTAATGTTGATACCAATATGCAGAGTGACTGGAGACATTTATTTATGATAGAAAAGGTCCAAGTAAAATGAAAACATTCTCTAAATTATTTTGCAATTCCTCCCATAGTGAATTTCCCTCACAAATCTAAAGTAAATCTTTATTTAAAAAGGTTTTCACAGCATTTTTAAAAACAAATTTTGAATCATGAATTTTATAAATTCATGACTTTTTCCAGTCCGTAAGTAATTTTTGGGACACAAGAAAAAAGGATTGCCACAGAGCATGAAGGGATTTTGAAAAATCTTGATTTATATTACTAGGGAAAAGAATGGAACTTCTCACCATCTCCAATCATGGCGCCAATCAAGACACCAAGTCCACCAACAGCAACAAAGAAAAGAACCAGCAGCAACAATCGCCTCCTTCTGGCTACTTTCTCATCATCTTCATCAGTCAGTGGATAGAAACTCTTGGCCCTGTGAAAAATATGAAATACATCAGATTTCCCAGGAGAATATCAAGACATTTCATAGATAATTTTTCAAACAGAACATGGATGACTCAACAACTCAAGCCTCGAATCTTTTCCTATTGTCCTCGCATTTTAAAAACTTCTATCAGTTTTTCACTGGCAAAAGTTGAAAATCATTGTGAAAAAATACCACCTGAAAGTGATAATAAACTGGGCTTCAAAGACAGTAGTATGATAGAACTTATTGAAACGTTTTGTTACATTCCAAGATTTGATGGGTCATAAGATAACCTGGTGAACTCGATGGAATTGATCAAAAAATTCAATTTTTTCCAGTGTACTCAGATTTTGCTCTACAATACTGCAAGCTGTAATACTGTACTGTTGCATCACCTACCAATCATGGCTAAATGATACAACACTATGAAAGTCACTCAAAATGGTTATCAATTTATCAAGCTCATCAATTTATTTCCAACCTCTCCTTTTTGTCTCATATTCATAGATCATTGTATAAATTTTAAACCTGGAAGGATGACTTGAGAATAGATTTGAAAATATAAAATTTGCAGAGAATTCAACATGATGAATTACCTCTAAATAAGAGTTTCTTTGAAATTACTGTCAAATGTTTGCCTAAACAGAAACTGGGAGATTTGGATTTTTAAAATGTAAAAAATTAAATTTGACCGATTTTCCCTTCTTCAAAAATTCAGATCAACAGAAGTTCAGCATTGTTTTCAATTTAAAAAATACAGTAAATGAATTGAAATATAATTTTCTGGTTCATTGTGTGGATTTTATTGAAAGGTCCAGGAACAACTTGGCACCACACAAATGAGTGTTTGATCAATCACCTGATTCTACTTGATGGTCAAACAGGGTCACTCCCATTAATAAAAATAAAATAGCAATACTGTACTGTGGTGTAAAAGCCATCTTCTCATGCACTTCAATACTAGCAATTTAAGCAAAATGGCCAGAATTTGGGATAATTTTCAGAACACAGTATCTTTCGAAGGTGCAAAACAGTCCTTAGGATTATTTGTTATAGCTGCCACAATAAAAAACGCCAGAGAACCTATAGAAAATCAAGAGAGTGAAATTGAACTCAAAGGAAACCTTGCTACAACAATATAATAAATCTGCAAGAAAAGTTCAGTTGGAATGCGCTCAGTTCTCCCCTGCGCTGAGTTGGATGGCACTCAGTTGTGCGGTTCCCATTTATAAAAAACCCATAAATCTAAGAAAATAAGTTATTACAAATTTGATATTTTCCTGAAGCTTACCCAGAGACACTGCGAGCCATAAAGTATCCATCAGAGCTCTCAGACTCAAACCCGACCCGTCGGTTGTCTCCAGCATTCACCAGCTCAATGTTCACTGCTTCAGTCTCATCAGACGTCACTGGGCCAGATATAGAAGAGCCTTGTTCCACATCAACCTGGTAGGCAGGGTTGTCAAATTCCTTGTCTTGTCCTTTCATGTCTTCGAACAGATCCTTCCTTGAAATCTTGTACACTTTTTAGTCAGGCAACTGAAAACTGCCCTCAAGCACAGATCTGAAAAACAAAATGAATAAAAAACATTTTATTCATGAATAGATCTCACTAGTGATCAAAATTTTTCGAGAAGAGGCTTTCTGATCCATCAGCATATAAATCATCACCTAATGGCACAAGAAAAATTTGCCTATATGTCTCAGCAGAAAATCAAAAATACGCAATACTGTCTTGAAAAAGAGATTAAAAGCAGAACAGTTTTGGAAGAGGGTTTTCTGTTTTCCAACTAAAAGTACAGCTGATCATTTGTTCTTGCCATTGAAAAGTGTTCAATAACTCATTTACAGCAGGTTAAAATAGATCACTAAACAAAGAAATCAATGTTTTTAGAATATACAAAAGTATTTGCTCCAACCCAACACAAAATTGAAAAGGAAATTTGACTACAGAACTATTCAGGGTGAACCAACAAATTTGAGATGAAAATGAATTAACTTGAAAATTATAATTACATTAGAATTTTCATAAAATGAATCTGATCACATAGATTATTCTTCACCACTGATTTTTGTTAAAAACTTTTCTTTTCAACATATTGCAGTATTTAAAACACATTTCTGCTCACAAAAAATTCTCATTTGCAACAGATTTTGAATTGGATATTAAAATAAAAATAAAATTTAAGTTATATAATATATATTATATAATATAATATTATATATTACTGTATAATATACTATATATTATATAATATATATATATATATAATAATAATTATATTATATTATTATATAATATAATATATTATATTATTATATAATATAATATATAAAATAATATAATAATATTATATTATAATATAATATAATATATTATATTATTATATAATATATTATATTTTATATATATTATATAATTATAAATTAAAGGCATTTTCCAGGCTTTGTTACACAGAAGGATTTAATTGTATCTTGATGCTAGAAATTCCCTCCAATCTGCTCTAAAAATCAGTCAACACTTCCCCACAGGGTAACTGAACCTTTGCTCAGTAATGGGGTTCATAGCNTAGTCGGGAAGTGAGCGAAATTTGAGTTGCAAAATTTGATCCAGACAAACAAACGGACAAGAAAGCGAGTTAATAAAAACGTGTTAATTAAAAAAAAGTATGCATCCCAAGAATATATATTCCAATAGTGTCTCCAGTTCAGATACTGAGACAAACTAAGGAACTTCACACTAGTCTGCATCATAAAATAAAAGTTTAATATGAATAACCCACTGGGCACAAGGACAAACAAAAGCACACTCAGCCCATCAAAACAAGCCAACAATGTATCCTCAACATTAATACCATAAGGAAACTTATTCACTTCAAAGCATAAAAAAACATAAACTAAAGATGGTTTATTCAAATTGGCACTTCTACACAGTCCATGTTTTTTCTTGTTGAATATATAGAGAGATCTGATTACAACTATAACGTTTTCAGGGTGATATATATAAAGCACAAAATTAGGCAAACAACAAAAAGTCATTCCAAAAGATATTGAAAAAAAGCTCTTGAATCATCCACAATCCACCAGACACAAGCAATAAGCCAAGACAATTTTACAGCAAATGACTAAATGCATACTTCTTTAAAATTTTGGCACTGATTTCACAAGAGTTTAAAAGAATTTTGATTTCTTAAACTTGGGCACCTTCAAGAACTTCAGAATCAGCAATCAAAAAATGACACAAGACAGATATTTCAATTTAAAAAAATAGATTGCATAAAAATATAAAAAAATAATTACATAAAATAATATTTGTAAAAAATGCGAAAATTGGCACATACAAAACTTTAAATTCTGGTTTTGATCCCACAGGGATATGGAAAGACTAATGAAACCAAAATCCAAATGCACCAACCAAGAATTTTAAACTCTTCAACATACATGCCCAACAGCATTAAATTCAGATAATATAAATAAAATGTAATGAATAAAATACTCTGGATGGGGAAATAATTGTGCTCTCACCCCAAACGACCCCCACAACACATCTCAACTTTTCTCAAGCACACCAAAAAGTGATCATCTCTTCATATATACAGTACACACACACACAAGAGCTTATTCTGATGTCTTGCAACTCAAGACAGGCCACCAAAATTACGCGTCGTGATTCGATTTCCGCATTTCCTTCAAGCCAGAACAAAAGATCTCTTCATTCTTGTTTTTTTTTCCTTCATGTTCACAGGAAATAATATAGTAAAAAGAAAGAAAGAGCGCATCGACTGTCTTTTTCTTTCCTTTCCTTTCCTGCGACCTTGACTAGTCTAATTACAGTTCAACAGGATATAATGCCACAGGTGAGGTTTACATGAAACAAAAAAACCCTTCTTTTTTCCCCTCGGTCATGCCTGCGAAAAAAAAAATTATATACTTGGATACAGACCACACAAAGAAATTGTACACACTTGATGAATCCCAAGTGTTTTTTTTTCAGTCAGATTTTGAGAAATATTTCGAAATTGTAAAAAGAAAATTTTAGATTTATCACGGAAGAAATATAATGAAGAGGTGCTTCGGTTAATGGACTTGAGCGGGTCCAGCAGTGGGATGTCCATTAACCGAGAAATGTGAAGCAAATTGTTCGGAAATTGTCTTCTTGAATTATTTAGGGAAGACAAGTTTTTATTACGATTTTAGAAATTATTCTACAATATTTTTGCTTCTAAAAATAAACAGAATTACTTTTCAAAATGTGCGAAATCAATCAACAAAGCGATTTCCAACTTTAATAAAGTTCTTCGGTTTGTTTTTAAATAAATTTTTGATCATTTTGTGCTTTTATAAAACTATAGTATTTATTTTAAAATGTAGGGGCTTTCTTCATTTTCGCAGTGCGATACTTTCTTTCAGTCGATTGATCCATGCGACAATCAGTCAACAAAGAAAAAATAATAATTCAAGTAATTATTCCTAAGAGGCAATTTCGTGAAAATAATGCGAAAAAATAAATTTCAAGTATAATTTCTGAAACGCGGATTTTCAAAATTTCGCTCTTCGGGTTTTTGCAATTTTCTGACGCTCTTGAAATTTTATAAAACTGCAGGGAAATCTAGTATTTGCCTTTTTCATTTCAATATTTTATTTGACAGCCCTTCTTTAGAAAAAAACAAAATTTTTTATTCTGGATCAGGAAGCAACAAGTCTTACATAATGACTTTTCTTGGTTCTCGATCGTTTCATTGAAAGAAGATTTAAATGATCATTCACTCATTCTGAAGTACTGCATACATAAGCTCCAGTTTAAAAAAACTCATACAACGAATCCTGACTTGGAAAGTTAGGATGAACGAAAAACAAATCGCATGCGAAGAAAAAAGCATGGATTTTAGTAAATTTTCAGCTTAAATTTTGGATCTTTAAATAAATTGATGCGAGCACTGAAGGAGTACCAAGTTTTTTTTTACATAGCCCTTATAATTCATGTATTCGCTGAAATTTAGTATTTTAAATTACCAGGATTACTCAAATTCAATTTAAAGTTCAATTTATTGGACAGATTTTAAATTCCCACGATTACTTAAATTTAATAAATCAATCTATTTGACACTTTTTAAATTCGCAGTACTATATTACTTTAATTTAATAATCAATACATAGGACATTTTTCAAATTCCCAGGATTACTTCGATTTAATAATTAAAATACAGTATTGGACACATTCTAAATTCCCAGGATCACTTAAATTTAATTATCAATATATTAGACAAATTTCAAATTCCAGGATTACTTAAATTTAATAAATACATTTGACATATTTCAAATTCACAGGATTACTTCAATTTAATAATAAATATATTGGACATGCATTATTTTAAATATCCAGGAGTATTTTAATTTAATAATCAAAATACAGTAATGCACATATTCTAAATTCCCTGGATGTCTTCAATTTAATAATCAATATATTGGACATATAATATGATGAAGAACATTTAAAATGTTCCATTTCATTTTTCATACTTCAATGTGCCTTCATTCCTAAAATTAACACTACTTACTATAGCTGACACATTCAGTTGTTCAAAGTTTCATGCAACTTTCTAAAATGCCTTGATCAGGCTCCAATTATAACTTGTGCAAAATCATGTTCTGCAAAGCACATCAAAAATCATGCTGGAGTGGTTCAGTTCACTTCTGCATAAATCCAATATTTGAATTCAAGCTTCACTCTCCAGAAGAAAAAAAGCGCAGAATTTATCTAAAAAAAAAAGTTGAATAGATAAAAAATTGAAAGGCAGTGGGTTTCTCTAGTCCAAGCTTATAGTCTTCACCACCATCATGGAGACAGGATCCTTTCCTCTGCTTCACAAAGCACCCGCATGCAATGAGAGAAAAAAATAAAGCTTGGAACATTATGATTTACGAGCACATTTTCCGACCTGAAGGTTAAAGTTACCGAGAGCCAGCATATAACACACACAAACGGTCAAGTCACATTCACTCGAATCACGTCCACTTGGGTCACTGCATGGTTTTGTGATCAACAGAGCAACTCCAAGAAAGAACCCAGGCAATGTAACGAGAATCTTCTCAGAAAATTCGCAGTACTATATTACTTTAATTTAATAATCAATACATAGGACATTTTTCAAATTCCCAGGATTACTTCGATTTAATAATTAAAATACAGTATTGGACACATTCTAAATTCCCAGGATCACTCAAATTTAATTATCAATATATTAGACAAATTTCAAATTCCAGGATTACTTAAATTTAATAAATACATTTGACATATTTCAAATTCACAGGATTACTTCAATTTAATAATAAATATATTGGACATACATTATTTTAAATATCCAGGATTATTTTAATTTAATAATCAAAATACAGTAATGCACATATTCTAAATTCCCAGGATGTCTTCAATTTAATAATCAATATATTGGACATATAATATGATGAAGAACATTTAAAATGTTCCATTTCATTTTTCATACTTCAATGTGTCTTCATTCCTAAAATTAACACTACTTACTATATAGCTGACACATTCAGTTGTTCAAAGTTTCATGCAACTTTCTAAAATGCCTTGATTAGGCTCCATTTATAACTTGTGCAAAATCATGTTCTGCAAAGCACATCAAAAAATCATGCTGGAGTGGTTTAGTTCACTTCTGCATGAATTCAATATTTGAATCAAGCTTCACTCTCCAGAAAAAAATTCGTTCAACCAACACAGAGAAATGTATCTCAAGTAAAAAAGTTGAAAAAGAAAAAAAAATTGAAAGGCAGGGGATTTTTCGAGTCCAGCAAGCTTATAGTCTTCACCACCATCATGGAGACAGGATCCTTTCCTCTGCTTCACAAAGCACCCGCATGCAACGAGAAAAAAAATTAAAAATAAAGCCTGTAATATTCTGATTTACGAGCACATTTTCCGACCTGAAGGTTAAAGTTACCGAGAGCCAGCAATATAACACACACAAACGGTCAAGTCACATTCACTCGAATCACGTCCACTTGGGTCACTGCATGGTTTTGTGATCAACAGAGCAACTCCAAGAAAGAACCCAGGCAATGTAACGAGAATCTTCTCAGACAGCCAGAAATACATGAACCAAGTGCTGGGATTGTAGATCCCCTTCTTCTTCTTCTTCCCGCGCGAGGCAAGCAGAGAACTCAGGTGTGATTCTTCACAGACATGGAACATGTCCCCCAAGGACAGGTACAATTGTAGAATGTGTGATGAATTACCATTGGCTTAGATTTTAAAAAATAAATAAAATGAAGTTGTGCACCACAAATGATGATGGAAATTTTCATAAGGCTGTCTCAGTTAATGGACTCAAACCATTCCAGTGAAAAGTCTCAAAAAATGAATATGAAAATATATACGAAAATATATATATGAAAATGAATACGAATATGTGTCTCAGTTAATGGACTCAAACCATTCCAGTGAAGAGTCTCAGTTAATGAACTCAAACCATTCCAGTGAAAAGTCTCAGTTAATGGACTCAAAATTCCATCGCAAAGTCTCAGTTAATGGACTCAAAATTCCATCGCAAAGTCTCAGTTAATGGACTCAAAATTCCATCGCAAAGTCTCAGTTAATGGACTCAAACCATTCCAGTGAAAAGTCTCAGTTAATGGACTCAAACCATTCCAGTGAAAAGTCTCAGTTAATGGACTCAAACCATTCCAGTGAAAAGTCTCAGTTAATGGACTCAAACCATTCCAGAAGTCCATTATATATAAGTGTAAAAAAGCACCACATAGAACCATCTCATTTTAAAGAATATTCAGCTATTTATAAGGTCCAATCTGCTTAAATGTTTCACAAAATACTCTCACAAATTCTTCAATGTTTACAGGTGGACTTTCTCTACAACGATTTTATCTGTACTGCACAACACAATTATCTCCATTTGAAAAAATGAAATTATGCAGAACAAATGCAGCTAGAAATTTTCAGAAAGCTGTGTCTCAGTTAATGGACTTGAACCATTCTAGTGAGAAGTCCATTATCTGAGTGTAAAAAAAAATCACCAGAACCCTCTCATTTTAGAGTAATTTTCCAGCTATTTATAAGGGCTAATGTGCTTAAATATATAAAAAATACTCTCACAAAATTTTAAATGTACACAGCTGGACTTTCTCTACAAGAATTATCTGTGTAATATGAAATTTTCTGTTGTCCCATAGGGTTTTCTCCATAATTTAAAGGGACTCTGTGCAACAAAATTCTCTCCATTTAAAAATTGAAGTTATGCAGAACAAATGTAGCTAGAAATGTTCAGATAGCTGTGTCTCAGTTGATGGACTCAAATCATTAATTTCAGTGAAAAGTCCATGAGAGTTGACAAAATCACCAGATCCCTCTCATTTTAGAGACTTTTTTCAGCTATTTATAAGGACTAATCTGTGCAAATGTATCACAGAATACTCACGATTTTTTAATGAGACTTTTTTAATGAGAACAATTTTCTCTGTACAACGAATTTTTTATTGTCCCTTAGGATCCTGTGCAAAAAAATTTTCTGTATTTATAGTCCCATGAATAACATTGTAGAGAGGTAGTCCATCTGTATTGTGATTCAGTTAAAGGAATTGTGTAACCAAGTGATCAATGAAGTTCATTTAAATCCCAAAATTTACATAAGAATACAAACTGTGGAACTATTGAACATGCTAACAGTAATTTGTTAAAAATAAAATTCAATTCCTGTCACAAATTCTGCAACTTTCACAGCAGTGCTTCAGTTTAAAAGACTTTCAGAAGCACATTATCCATCAAGTAAATTTGAAGAATATTTGTAAATCTTTATTGGAATGGCTGACTTGTTTTGGACTCTCCACTCATTTCAACACTAGGGAACTACAGTACTGTGTATAAAGAGGTTATTTTGCTCAAAATGCACTTCAAGTATCTCATAGAAATCCCAATTGTGTTGTGGTTCAATCAGTATAATAGACTGAAATTCCAATAACAATCAAATCAAGTTTATTAAATTTGTTATGTAAATCTCAGTAGATTGGTTAGTGGCTCCCATGCAGACTGCCAAAATGTAGATCATTTGATACATTTAATGGAGTAATGTTTTCATCAAAAGCAAAACGTCCATCTTGATTCTGTAATTGCAATTTGTTTCCTTGCCTTTGGAAAATGCTTCACAATAAATAAATTTACTGCACTGCATTTCATTTCCCTTCTCTGCACAAGATGATGATAAAAAATACTTTTTACATGTTACCATACTGACATTTAGGCAATTTTTGTTGACAAATTTCATCTTGGGATTTGTGCCAATAAAAAAAGTACCAAGAGAACAAACAATACTGTCCTTGCTATTATTGTTTTTTTTATTTTACAGTGTTGTATTTTCCCTGGGAAAATCACACATGATTCACTGTCCTCTTCTCGTGATATCCAGAAATGAAAACTACATTGAATGCCATGCAACATCATGGCCTGTCCAGTCACAACAGCACTCAACCTGCAGGTAATGCGAATCACAGCGCTTCCAACCACAATCGCCTACAGAAGGTTAATTATTTTCCAGGCTCTCTTGTCATTACGACACAGCTCCGCTCATCTGCATACAACAGGGCTGTGAGAGGAACACTGAAAGACTTCACACTGCGTTATCGCAACTCCTTCTCATCCAAGAGGAACAATAGCCGAAAAATTATGGGGGCAAATCAAAAAGTTATTTCCTTGAAATTTGTAAAAACCAAAATGTAAAAAAAATGCTTTTCAGCAGGGCCAGTGACAATTTGAAAAACTGAGAGCAGCTGATGGGACTTCAGATATATTTTTAAAGAAATGTTTCTAAAAGTGGGACAGGGATGTTGAAAAATTGATTTAATTTGAAAATTCAGGACAAGGAACATTTTTCAAAGCAACTCAAACTTCTGTAAAATTAAAAAGAAATGTTTCTAAAAGTGGGACAGGGATGTTGAAAATTTGATTTAATTTGAAAATTCAGGACAAGGAACATTTTTCAAAGCAACTCAAACTTCTGTAAAATTAAAAAGAAATGTTTCTAAAAGTGGGACAGGGAGCATCTGATGAAACTTTTATGAATGGGACAGGGATGTTGAAAAATTAATTGTTTAATTTGAAAATTCAGGACAAGGAACATTTTTCAAAGCAACTCAAACTTCTGTAAAATTTAAGAAAAATGACTCTAAAAGTGGGACAGGGAGCATCTCATGGGACTAAAAGTGGGACAGGGGTTTTAAAAAAGTAATTATTTCATTTGAAAATTCATGACAAGGAACATTTTTTCTGTGCAATTGAAAAAAATCTTCAATTTATGAAGCAGCTATAAATACAGAATTATAGTTTATGCATTTGGTCCTGAGACAGATTTAATTCCAGCACCATCAAATCTAGATCAACATGTACCTCATTACTACAAATTGAGGTACAGTACATTCAAGTTAATTAAGTCAATAAAATTCAATAAAATCAAGTTAATAAAGTTAATAAAATTCAATAAAATCAAGTTGATTAAGTTAATAAAATTCAATAAAATTTTAAAGAGTAAATGTGTGGAACTTGAAAGTAAATAAATTTAGAAGTTTTGTGAAAGCACTGATCAATTCAAATTCTGATTTTTGTTATGTAAGAAACTTTCAATCAATCTTGATGGATGTGATGTGACACAGATTCCATTGAATGTATAATGCAAGAAATGTTGCCAATGCAGAAATATTTTAGATTTTAAAATAAAATTTTCTAGTTTTGAGATATTCTTGGAAGATTTTTTGCTGAAAGTAGCTTTTGAATAATCAAGCATTTAGTTTCTTCTGTTGTACAGCACTACATATACCTGTCAAACCAGTATATATAACAGCTTCATATTTTTGGAGCCACACAAGAAATATCAATAAGCGATAGTATCAGTACTTTTGGAAAGCCCCTTGTGGACTGCGTGGCTCTTAACAGCCAGAGGGGAAGAAAAATTCTGGGCTCTGACAACTTCCTCCTTTTTTTCCATTTAATTTGTAAATGTTCTTAGAGGGGAACAAGCAGCAGAGCCTCAAAGGCTGCTGCGCCATCCTTACAGCGCAAAGGAATCCTGTCCAACACAGCTGGGAGTCACTACAAAACACCCAAGTGCTGAAAGATCTCCAAAGTTGAAATTTGAAGAATTATTGATACAATGGTGCCCCCAGTTAATGGACATGTGTCTATACTCAGCATTTCTACAGCACATGGATTTTATACAGAAAAGGGGATCAGACTGCAAAAAGTTTCTTGCTTCATTTTGTGGACCCTGCTTTGCATAAGACAGGGGTTTATCATGAAATCATATGGTGTTTCCAATTCTATAAGAACTACAGGGAAAATATTCCCAGCTTGGATTTTTGGGTGAAATTAGATTCCCTGATGAGTTTGAAATTATAGTCTCTGTTTGTTGTTATTTTTGAATGGTTTGATGCAAAGAATAACAGTTCTTTTCATCTTTATTCAAAGATTTTATAAAATCATTCCACATTACATAGCTTGGCATAAATTCCTGGTTACAGTTTCATTCTAAAAATAACTTTTGTTTCTATCAGTTAACCCAGGTTTGTGTCACTGTACAGTAAACTTGCGGGGACTTCAGAAAAAGTTTTTTACACCAAGCAATTTGTTAAACAAGATTTTTGAAATTTTTCAGTGATAATAAGCTTTTCTAAAAATTAAACCTGCATACTTACAACATCTTCCTTCTGTGACCTTTTCAGATGTTTTCAGCATTTACAAAATGTGAAAAAATTCTAAATGTTGATAACAAGCACTTACTCAGAATAACTGGTCAACACCAGAACTTTTTGTTGGCTTCAAGTTCTTCTAAGGAATTCCTGAACAGATTTGTAAGGGTGGATATTATGTTCCAAAAAAGCTTACAATTTCTTAAGCATCAAGATTACTCAGAATAACTGGTCAACACCAGAACTTTTTGTTGGCTTCAAGTTCTTCTAAGGAATTCCTGAACAGATTTGTAAGGGTGGATATTATGTTCCAAAAAAGCTTACAATTTCTTAAGCATCAAGACAGGGTTTCTCAAGCATACAAATCATTTTTAACATGAGTTTTGTTGGGTTCATTTTCTTCTCTGACATTTGCCTTTAGAGGGTTGCATCAACTTTAATTTTTCAAGTTAAATAAGCTTCTTTTCTATGAGTTCAATAATATTGACTTTATCCAATAGTTGTTGCATGTTTCTTATTTGATCTTGGAAACATCTTCTGAATAAACTTTGATGGATACATAATGCAGGTAAATATTGAAATTTGTTACAGTGCATCAGGAAATCAATAGCCCTTGGACATTAGCTGCTTCAGCGTCTTCTTTAAATGTTTTAATTTCCAGCAAGTTGTTCTGACAATAATAACCTTAAAAATTCAACACATGCATTTTTATTCAACAAACTGACAGCTTCCATTTTAATTGATTGCAGCAATTCCTCTGTGCTATGTATGCAGTATCAGCAAATCATTCAAGTACTGTAGAATGAGATAAATTAGAAATTTTCAAATTTGAACCATCTTGTGAACATGTTGAGAGGAAATTTTAATCAAGTGGGTATATTCATAGAAATTAAATTTGTGGAAGTCAACAAGCTGCTCTAACCATCCGCCAGGGTGCCAGAAAGCCGGCGTTGTTTTGAGCTCTACAACTTTTGTACCTGCACCCACCAAGAGGCCTCAGAGGTTCAACGACTTTTCGTCTCCATCTTCCCGCCGGTCACTGAAAAAACTAAGAATAGTCCGCCCATAAAATGTGTCCGCATCCTATAATCCTGTCATGATGCAGTTCCCTTCATATTTGTAAATCTGGAAAATTAATTAATGTCCCCTAAAAAAAAAAGTACTCAATCTGACTAATTACGCATATCCCCTACGTGAAATGTATTTAAAATTACGTCGGACAATAACTAACGCACAGTATAAAAAAAATCATAAAAAAAAGATTAATCCCAACATTTTCTCATCACCAAGACAATAAAACAAGTTCTTGAAGAACCGGTCTGAAAAAAAAAAACCGCTACAAAAGCTGTCTGTGAAAAATGCGTAGGTGAAACTCGCAGAAAGACTGGTTTCTTTTTTTCTTCGAAATAATACGCCGACTGTAATACGCAACATGGCGAAAACTTGAAACTGCGCGACCGAGCAGAAAATTGAATCATCTTCTAATTTTGTTTTTTTGCTGTTGTCGAAACATTGTTTCTTCAAGATCAACCGAGGGGAAAAAAAAGCTCGTAATCATGAACCGAAGCGCATCAGCCATGTGGCATTCAAGGAAAAAAAATAATAAACGAGACTGTTTCGCAAGAAATGAGTCTTCGAATTATTTTTCCCCTGTTTTCGAAATGCGTTTATCAAGATATCACAGTAAAGAAAATATTTATAAAATATCCTTCGTTTTCTCTCAGTTCAACATAAAGCTGAAATTAGGTCAAAGATATCAATTTAAAAAACAAACTACTTCTGAAAAAAAAACAATTTAAATAATCGGAAGAAATTCTTCTTTCATTTGGCCGAAAGAAAAAATCATATTAAAAAACTTGAATAAGAGTAATTTACAAACACATACACTTTATTTTTTAGATTTTTCACAGAAAATTCTGAGCTAAAATATTTCAAAAGGAGCCCTTTCCTGAAGGAATTTCGTCAGATAAAGAAAATGGACAGATCAGATTTTATTTTGCATGAGTCAATTCAACATGAAATATTCAAGCCAAAATAATCCTGTCCCCAACTTGTTCTAAAACTCCATTACTGCAGAGCAAACATAAAATATCTAACCCCAACTTGAATCATTCAATCCTTATACAAACTAATCTAAACTTGATTTAGCCTATTCAACCCATAGCATTACCCACTAAAAGTACTACAATCAAAACTTCAGCATTTCAAAATACTGTACTAGACAGTACATATTGTAATACATTACAAACTTCCATGAGCAACCCCCACCTTCTGTATGACATACCCAAACTAACCAAATAATCTCAGTCCTTTAACCTAACCCAATTTCAGCTAACCTATTTTCAATATTAATATTCACCATTTCTCATTTTCAGAACCAGCTTCTCCAGCAAGACGTTCCCATTCCTCGGGAAAATAGTAATTCTTACCAGCAGTAAAAAAATAATTCTAAAAAAAATCCCTCATAAAAACCAATGAAAAATAACGACATCCGTCATCTGTCCCTATATATACGCTGATTTATTGAAGAGAAAAATAAATAAATAAATAAATAAAAGACGAGCAAGAAAGCAGGAGACGCGCGGCAACAGAGAGAAAAAAAAATACTAGGAAATAAAATAAATAACTCACGTACGCCATGTGAACATGAGAGAAAATATAAAAAAAAAAAGGGAATTTCGCCACTTCCTCATCAGGATGGGTCTTGGCAACCCAGGAGCCGCTATGGGCAACACACACACAAACCACTTGCACAACTCAGTAAATGGACGAGGGGGGGGGGGAGGGGGGGGCTTTTGACTTTCGCAATGAAAAAGGCGAGCCATCACCATTAGAAAGAGCAGCAGCAGCAGCAGCACGCACGTGTACAATAATGCCTGAGGGGGGTGGCTTTGGAGGGAGGAAGGGGGGGAAAAAACGGAGGAAAAGAAGAAAGACAGGAGAAACACCGGCGAAATTCTTTTTTTTTTAATTTTTTATAAAGAGGTATTTACTGTAATATGTACGTGCACAGCACACATAATACTAGCACACTGAGCATGAGAAGCAGGGAAAGTCTCTCTCCCCATCCCGGGGTTTCCGCGCGGGAGCAATGAACGGGATGGACAAATTAACTTTGGGGAGGGAGGGGTGGACATGGGACTCTGGGGGAGACACTTGCTGATGATGTTCCCCTGCCTCAAGATGGATTAGTTGGCCACACAGAACTGGGAGAGACTTTAGGTCAAGTCACCCTGTTTCTTGGGAGTGGACTCTTTGAATATTTCAATTAAAGTTATTAAAATATAAAAAATTCAAGAGGAACATATTAAAAGTATTTTAAAATAAATGGGACTGCTTTTGAAAGGGGAACTTGGGGGGTACTAAATGGATTACTTTCCACACAGAACTGGGACAGACTTTAGGTCAAGTCACCCTGTTCCTTGGGAGTGGACTCTTTGAATATTTCAATTAAAGTTATTAAAATATAGAAAATTCAAGAGGAACAGGGGGTATTTTGAAATAAATGGGACTGCTTTTCAAAGGGGACCTTGGGGGTACTTAATGGATTACTTGCCACACAGAACTGGGACAGACTTCAGGTCAAGTCACCCCTTCTCTTGGGTGTGGACTCTTGAATATTTCAATTAAAGTTATTAAAATAGAGAAAATTCAAGAGGAACAGGGGTTATTTTAAAAATAAATGGGACTGCTTTTCAAAGGGGACCTTGAGGGTACTTAATGGATTACTTGCCACACAGAACTGGGACAGAATTTAGGTCAAGTCACCCTGTTTCTTGGGAGTGGACTCTTGAATACTTCAATTAAAGTTATTAAAATAGAGAAAATTCAAGAGGAACAGGGGGTATTTTATAATAAATGGGACTGCTTTTGAAAGGGGACCTTGCGGGTAATTAATGGATTACTTGTCACACAGAACTAGGACAGACTTGTTGGGTCAAGTCACCCTGTTTCTTGGGAGTGGACTCTTGAATACTGTATTTCAATTGAAGATATCAAAATACTGTATAGAAAATTCAAGAGGAACAGGGGGTACTTTAAAATAAATGGGACTGCTTTTCAAAGGGGACCTTGAGGGTACTTAATGAATTACTTGCCACACAGAACTGGGACAGAATTTAGGTCAAGTCACCTTTTTTTGTTGAGTGATGTGCAAATTTTCAATACTGTATTGAAATAATAATTATTGCAAGACCATTAAAATTACAAGAGCAACTGGGAGCATATTAAAACAAATGGGACTGATTTTTAAAGGGGACCTTATTGGGAATGCTTGATGGATTACTAGCCAAACAGAACTGGGACAGACTTAAGGTCAAGTCACCCAGTTTCTTGGGGGTGGACTCTTCAACATTTCAATTGAAGTTATTCAAATATCATAAACAATAAAGAGGAACAGGGGATATTTCAAAATAAATGGGACCTTGAGGATTACTTGCCACACAGAAGTGGGACAGAATTTAGGTCAAAACACCTTTTTGTTGGGTGATGTGCATTTTCAATATTAAAATAAGAATTATTGCAAAATCATGGAAATTGTAAGTGCAACAGGGAGAAGATCAAAATAAATGGGAACAATGTTCACTTGGGGAGAGGGGGTGGATGTGATGGGACACAAGCTGATATTGGCATTTTCTTTCTCTCTGCATGAAGATGAATTGTTAAGTCACACAAAAATGGGAAAACATTTAGTTCAAGTCACCCTTTTTGTTGGGTGTAAACTTTTCAACTGGAATACAAATTGGAATTATTATTCGGGAGTAATTCTTTTTTTTTTTTTAATGGAACAGATTTTCTTGGTGGATTTTATGGAAACACTTGCTTTTGATGCTGGCATTTTCTTCCCCCTGCCTCAGGATGAATATTACACTTATTGCCACACAAAAGTTGTAGAGAATATACCCTTTTCTGCTGGGTGTTGAACTTTCAATACTGTATTGGAATTAAAATCAGGGTAAGATCATAGAAAATTCAGGAGGAACACTGAGATTGAAATGATTAATGGCTGTTCATGTGTGGTTGAGAGTTGGTCTGGAAATGGTTCAACTTTAAATCAAAAATCAGAAAATTTAAAACCTGAAAAATTTGAATTTCAGTTGATCTTCCAACACGACAAACAGAAACCAGGAACGAAAAGCGTTCGCACACACACCAAAAAAAAGAACAAATGCTAAAATCTCAATTTACCACAGCTTCGAGTTTAACCTTTTCCTCACGAATAATCACGCGTCACGCAGTTCATAATCCGAGACGCAAGGCTCTGCTATCCGAATCAAACGAGCCCAAAAAACGTTATTTCGCCCGAAGCTTTCGTTCGCCTTCGTGGTCCAAACACTTATGATCTCTCAAGACAAATAAAATTTAAAAAAATAAAAAAACAGCACCAGAACTGGACATAATTCCACAGCACACCTCGGGTCAGGAGTCTGAGAACCAGAATAACCACCTTTTTTTTTTCGAAGCCTTCGCGAGTTGTGAAGAAGGAGAAGAAAGAAGAAAAAAATAAACCGGACAAACAGCTCTTGAAAAGAACCCGTTACTTTTCAAGATAATGAATACTAACGGTTGTTCACGTCCCCGCGAAAAGAAAGAAAAATTCGAATATTCGCATCCTGATGCCAGCGAAATTGCACGTCGCAGAAAATGTGATTACCGCGAATAAAAAAAAAACAACTGGAAAGATAAACACAAAAATCCCGAACCAAATGGAATGTGCGAATTTTATATACGCATTTACTGCTAAAATATTTTTTTCCTTCCGACAGATGAGACAGTTAAAAATAGACGCGACTTCGACTGTCCAATTTGCACACTGTTAGTTTTTTTTTGGCAATCAATGCCTCATTTACCTCCTGACACTTCAACCAGAATAAGTTATCAATAAATACGAAAATAAGATACGGAAAACACACAATTCAAATTGAACTTATACAGGAGAAAATCTGAAAAAAAAAATGCCCCGAAGGTACTTGAAATTTTCCGAAGCTGAATTTCACTCCAAAGAAAAAGAAAAAAAAGCACAACTTCGGCTTTAAATGTTCAAATAATTTTGCAATGAACATGCTTCGGTATTTAAAAAAACTAGCGAATTTTTAAAGTTCTGCAATTGATGACGGAAGTGAAAAAAAACTCTTCCAAATTTTTAAAAAGAAAATTCTAATTTTTCTACTTCGGCGATTAAAAAAAATAAAGGTGCCTTTTTTTTTTACAAACATGGCTCACGTATTTTTGCAGATACTCGTTTGGCATTTTCCAGCTGGACATCTAACCTTCAAGAGAGACCAATCAATTCATGGAGACAAGATGCCTATGAGATTCCTAGGATATAGGAAATATAGAACCGGTTTGATGCTTGAAAATAACGGGTTTCCGGGTTCAGAAAGTCCTTGTGAAAAGTACTCAGGCTCTCGGGAGTTTTGACAAAAAGTTTCTCTGCTAAGAATACATTCGTAATGTATGCAAATATAAGGAATCATAATTTCAAAAAACACAGCATTACTTTTTCAGCAACAAACAGCTGAAAAAATTAGCAATAAAATCTACAAATAAAGATCTTTAAAATATCTTCAGCTCCATAATATACAGGGTGTTGAAAAATGCACATTTTTCTAAATGTTTATGTACCTGTTCAAGTAACCAAAAATGCCTTCATGAGAATGAACCAAACTCAGAGATTATTTCTTGCCATTTTTTTTTCATGTATAGAATGTCCCATACATGATATGATAAGCACAGTATGTCACATTGAGAACTACAGTATTGTACTGTATATCATAAATGAGAGTTTACTATTGCACATTTTTACCATACAGGTGTTCATTTGTCCCCACTTGGATTTAGGTGCCACCAGACACCACAGCTTTAAAAAAAAAAGGCATTGCTTGTTATTGTAGAAGAATTAATCTGAAAAGACTCTTTCCAATATCCAGGGTCAAATTACACAATTTCTCATCAAATATCCTCTTCAAATGTTTTAATCAACTAAAATTTATCTGTCAACAGGCTGAAAACCTTATGCTTCAATGTGGGTTCAGTAATTGCCTTTTGCTGCAATTTTCATTACAGATTTATTATTTTTGATATCAAGGAGGGGAAGGAAAGTGTATGCATTTACATCAGTTGTGCAATTGTACATTTTGGGATGCATTTTTTTTTTCAATATCCATGTACAGCTTTTTCTGTATTTTCCATTCTGATGAGATGGAATGTGTTTTGGGGAGGGGAGGGTGTTGGGATGTGGGAACAATGCTTGAAACTTGTGAATGCTGAAAAGCTGAAAATAAAGCTTGCTGATCAATCATTCTAATTTAAACTTTTTTTTTTAAACTGAAATAACACTTCTTAAGTACACCAACTCTACTTCAAATAAAGTACCACCATTGACATACCAAAGGATAACTAAGGTACCATTCTGGTCAAAACAAAGCTTGGTCAATGCCTTTTATTGGAATTTTTCATGCTTTATATGCATTTTCAAGGCATGTAAAACGGACAATACTTTCAGAAAATAATAACATATCCTCTGATAATGTCACTCATACACCATTGGACCATTAAGGTACCACACTGGTCAAAAAATCCTTTTCCTTTTAATTATTTTCATCAATTATTTCTTCATTCACACGAGTTTTTTGCAGGTTAAAGCGAAATATACTTGACCAAAGTACCAAAGTCACTTCAGGTACCACTGGACAAAGGTACCACACTGGTTGAAATGAAGCCCTGTTTATTATTTTATAAGAATCAGTTCTAATTTTCATGAATGCTTTCAACCTGAAACGCCAAGTCTCGAATATATCAACCTAACTTCAGGTGCCATCACTCACAAAACACCAGAAACTTAAGGTTTTTTTTTTCTTTTCAAAACAGAGCTAATATGTTTATATGTCTTAACGGAACCCGTTCAAGTATTGATTCTTCATTTTCAATGCATAAACAAATAATCATAACTTCACTATAATGGTGAGTTGACCTCGTCCCTTTTTCACTCGCGTACCACGTCCAACCAGACAATAATCAAGGCACAGCACAATCATCGCTGGTTTTCAAAGTAACGCCTCATTATTTAAAATCGAAAAGCTTTCTCTCTTCTTTTTCAAAATAATAAAAGCAAAAAAAAAAAATGCGGGAACATCAGCAGCACCTGAGACTCGCGCGAAAGTGGAATGAGTGAGAAAAACCCGCAACTCTCACTTTATTGTTGCCGCAACCGTTGGCCCACCGCCGCCACCACCGCCGCCGTTGTTGTTCCCCCCTCCCTCCCTGAAGGAGGCAGTCAGGTGCGATGTGCCCACCTGAATGACTTGACTTCTTCCATCATTCCCCACACACATGGGGGGAAAGCGAAATTCATGCGCAATAACAGCACAAGAAAAAGCGGATCCCTCCTCTACGAAAGCTGTCTGTGATGTGTGCCTTTTTTTATTGCTGGTTTGCTCTCTTTTTTTTTCTTCTACTCGCCGCCGTTTCAAAAAAATAATAAACGGCTATAATAATAATAATAATAATATATTATTGTTATATAATAATAATAAATAAATATAATAAATAAATAAATAGTAATAAATAAATATAATAAATAAATAAATAATAATAAATAAATATAATAAATAAATAATTAATAATAAATAAATATAATAAATAAATAAATAATAATAAATAAATATAATAAATAAATAAATAATAATAAATAAATATAATAAATAAATAAATAATAATAAATAAACATAAATAATTTTATTTTATATAAAATAAATAAATTTACGCAAAATTTTCAGAAACTAAATTAATAATCCTACTGAATAAGAAATGAGCATAAACTAACATCCCAGTCATGACTAAGCTGACTTAACTGAGCTAACCTAGAATACAGAAAACCCTGGGTTAAGAAACCTTAATTGGTTCCAGACAAAAGTTTGTTGACCAAATTCGATTTTCCTATATAGACTTCAATGGGGAAGAATTTAATCCATTCAGTGAACCCAAAAGAAAATTAAACATTGATTTTAAAAAAGAAATGCAAGGCCATAAAATATAATCATAATAAGTCATTGCTGCATCTTATATGAGCCCAGAATGTTTTTGAAACACATACTGTACCATGAATGTATATTTTGTCTTATTAACTGAAGTAAACTGATACAAGGATGATTCATACATGAGCAAGCCTAAGATGTGAGTAATATACTGCATGCCATTGATTAAGTTACAGGGTAACAATAATTAACTCAACATATCCCACAAATAAACTGAAGCTTGACACATAAATAATACCTGAGGTAATCCAACTCAGTGTTCCCCAACCTTTTTGGACCTAAAGAGCCATTGATTAAGTTACAGGGTAACAATAATTAACTCAACATATCCCACAAATAAACTGAAGCTTGACACATAAATAATACCTGAGGTAATCCAACTCAGTGTTCCCCAACCTTTTTGGACCTAAAGACTGGTAAATTTTCAGAAAATTTTTTTGCTGACCAGCATATTTCCATAACATTTGGCTCGATAGTTATTAAACAACGTCTGGTCGTTTGTTTTAAAATTTATGAAGGGTATTTCATAAGTTTTGTTTCGAAGATAAGGTTTTTAGTTCAGTTCTTGGTCACTTTCGTCGACATCCCGTTACAGAAAAAAATTAGAAAGATGGGCTTAAACAAAGGTTTCCCAAAGTGAAAACTGGAAAGAATTTGTTTCAGCATGTGAACATTACTCTTGAGTGGTATTAAAAGGGAAGAGCCAACTTTCATTTTCAATCAGATAATTACATATGCCATTGTCTTTCCAAACTATCAGATAACAATAACAGACTTAAGTACAACTTCTGAGGCATTTATTATGCTGTAAATGTCCTGCGGACTGGCAAAAAATGTCTGCAGACCAGCGCTGGTCTGCATAAAACATGTGCTTTCTTGATCATTTAGTCCTACAGCTAAGTGGATAAAGCAGCAAAATAATCCAACTCAACATCCAATTAACGAATAAAATACTGCACCGGGAATAAACTAATGAAAAACTGTGCATTTACCTTTTATAGAAATGTGACCCATTCAGAAGAATCAGGCCAAGGTAATTGAATTCCGGCCAGTTTTCCTAAACAAACCAAATGCGAGTCATGTGTTTTGAAAACAAGCTCAAGCACAACATGATTTATTTATTTTTTCTTTGCAGTGCAGAGAATCCTTGCAGAAATTCATTGATTGAGCATTCTGAAATTTCTGAAGAAAATGACATGGATAATGACGTTATTGTAATCATTTAATTAATCAATGATCACGAACACATGCTTGAGATCAACCATGGAGCAAATTACTGTACTGTAGTCTGATTTTTCATTGGGGCAGCCATTCTTTCAAAACGAGAATGCAAACAAAAAAACACAATGCATTACATGAAAAACTTGAATTGGAAGTTCTCAAGGTGGAAGAATTTTTCTGAATCTCACAGCCAAAAAGGAAAAAAACTGCACTGCACCAAAAATGGAAGTCCAAAGACAATTTTTTTTAAATAAAGAATAATATAAAGCTATATATAATCATTAACATACAGTATACTTCAGACCTCTGAAAAAATTAATTCAAGAGGTCTTGAATAAATTAATACATAAACAGATGAGTATGGAAAGTAGTTCAATAAAATGAAACCAGAAAAAATGATAGGGAATGTACAATTGGGAATAATGAGAAGATGTATGGAATAGTTAATAAAATACTGTATATTTGATGCCCTATGAAAAATTCCTTCACAAGGCCCTGCATGAATTACCAAATAAAAATATAAGTATGTTCCATAGTAAAAAACACCAAAAACAAGAGGCAATGAGGAGGGGGAAAAGCTCAGATCAATAAAAGAAAAACCATTTTCTATTCATTTCTATAATGTGGGCTAATATCCATGATATACCATGCTCAGCCACTTTTATAGTGAAGGACAGACAAACAGTATTTTCCAAGCAAGTTATCATCCAAACCAGATTCCACTACAGTATATCCAATTGAGGAAAATTTTTTGTGACTGATGAGACAATGAGAAAATAGAATAAAAATTACTAGGCATAAATTTCCCCTCAAAGCTTACTTAAGCCATTGCAAAAATAATTTGAATAATAATACACACTTTCTGAATTTACTCAAAAACAGGGCTCCTTCATGCCTGATGCACACTACAAGAGTATAAACACAGGCATCATTTTCCCATAAACCTCAATTGTTCCTTTGCACAAATAATACTTTAAACAGCAACATTTCTGAATTCACTCAAAAAAATGGCTCCTTCTCTCCCCTTTATATCTCATGTACAGTACTGTACAAGAAAATAAACACAGGCATCATTTCCCCCTGAACCTCCATTTTACAAATGATAGTTTGAACAACACCCTTTCTGAATTTACTCAAAAGCATGGTTCCTTCTTTCCCATTTATCCCTGATGCACACAGGCATCATTTTCCCCTAAACCTCAATTGTTCAATTGCACAAATAATACTTGAAACAAAACCATTTCTGAATTTACTCAAAAGCATGGTTCCTTCTTTCCCATTTATACATGATGCATAGTACAAGAAAATATACACAGGCATCATTTCCCCCTGAACCTCCATTTCACAAATAATACTTGGCACAACACCCTTTCTGAATTTACTCAAAAGCATGGTTCCTTCTTTCCCCTTTATCTCTGATGCACACAGGCATCATTTTCCCCTAAACCTCAATTGTTCCTTAGCACAAATAATACTTGGAACAACACCATTTCTGAATTCACTCAAAAAATGGCTCCTTCTTTCCCCTTTATACCTCATGTACAGTACAATAAAATAAACACAGGCATCATTTTCCCCTGAACCATCTTTCAATTCACAAATATGAGAACACAAATACTGTAATAGTTTGAACAACAACCTTTCTGAATTCACTCAAAAACGTGTTCCCTTCGTTCCCCTTTATCCCTGATGCACACAGGCATCATCTTCCTCTAAACCTAAATTGTTCCATTGCACAAATAATACTTTAAACAGCACCATTTCTGAATTCACTCAAAAAATGGCTCCTTCTTTCCCATTTATACCTGATGCACAGTACAATAAAATAAACACAGGCCTCATTTTCCCCTAAACCTCCATTTCACAAATAATAGTTTGAACAAAACCCTTTCTGAATTCACTCAAAAACGTGTTCCCTTCGTTCCCCTTTATCCCTGATGCACACAGGCATAATTTTCCCCTAAACCTCAATTGTTCCTTTGCACAAATAATACTTGGAACAACACCATTTCTGAATTCACTCAAAAAATGGCTCCTTCTTTCCCCTTTATACCTCATGTACAGTACAATAAAATGAACACAGGCCTCATTTTCCCCTAAACCTCCATATAACAAATAATAGTTTGAACAACACCCTTTCTAAATTCACTCAAAAACGTGTTCCCTTCGTTCCCCTTTATCCCTCATGCACACAGGCATCATTTCCCCCTAAGCCTCAATTGTTCCATTGCACAAATAATACTCTGTACTTGGAACAACACCATTTCTGAATTCACTCAAAAATATGGCTCCGTCTCTCCCCTTCACCCGGTGCATGCATGGTATGAGAAAATACGAGTAAATTTGAAGAAATAAAAATAAACAGACCACTCACTCACTCCCAGGCACCCTCTGGCAAACTGGACTCAACTCCCCTCCAGGAACCAAGGGTCGCATGTGTACAGCAGCAGCAGCAGCAGCACTCGGAACCGCGTCATGGTCCAATTACCGGGTCCGGGTTCCCCCTGCACCCATGCAATAAACGTTCAGCAACAAAAGAAAGAACAATGCATATTATTGATAAAGATCGAAGAAAATAATGCATGAGAGAAGTCCAAATGACACCCGGTGCTGGTTTAAATACTGTTGAACCTTTCCATGGCAAATTTGAAGGGGACTCAAAAACAAATTTGAGTTTGAGAAATTTTTTCTTTCTAGTTAATGAATGCTGGCTTCATTTGCACAGGTTATTAGTGAATATTGATATTCTTTCCTGGGCTAACTGCTCATTATTCATAGATGTCATCGCTGCAGGAAGATGCCTACAATTATTTGTGGAGAACAATTGAGAAAATGGTCTTCCTTCCCTTTTTGATTTTCCGGAAATCCTTTTACAAAAAAATTTTAGGTTCAAAAATTTACTTCAAAATGTAGCCTCAATTTAGGAAACAAACAATGGGACTCAAACGTTCAACTATATGGGTGTTTTGATCCAAAATGTTTCAAGTTAGAAGGGGTTTAAATTTCATTGGACTTCCAGGGATTAACTGGAAACTTAAACTAAGACAGTTTGCAATTTAATGAGGTGTGGCTTGACAAGGTCCAACTGTACAATGAATTGCTCTGCATTGGATCTTTTTTCAAAAGCCAATAAGAAGGAGACTATTATTCAGTACTCATAAAATCCCTACCCCATTCCTCAAGTGAATTTACACCAGTGAGTCCAATGGTGTAAAAAACCAATCTGCTCCTTTTTATGCAAAACTTGTTTTTCCTTCTTTTTTTCAGACACACATTAAAAGAATATAATAAACCATAGAATTTGTTTATATTTTCAACTCAAAATAGTAAATTTAAAATTGAAAAGAGTGCAATTCCAGTACTGTGCCATAACACTGACCCATATTCTTACTCTTGAATTTCAGAAATTTTAAAAGCAGAATAAGTAATGCAATGCAATTTTTTAATTATTGTTTCTTTCAATTTAAATGTATCAACATTTTGAAAGTTTCAATTCAAAATTTAATGACATTTTAGCTCTTCCAGCCTAAAAATTTGATTGTAAGCAGCCATTTTATTTTTTGAATAACTTTTTCACCCCCAAACATTTTTTGATGAAAATTCTGGGTTGTATAAATAGGTTTTTAGTAATGCGGGGACCGACGGTAAATAACCGAAAGTTCAGTCATTATTTGTAATTTATTTCTTTACATTGAATAAGCATATAAATTTAAACTGGATTATCTATAGGTAATGATTTTAAGTTGAAATGATCTCTCCACTAAAAATAAAGAAAAGGAAGCACGCCAGAAAAAATTATAATAACGCGCTAAAAAAAAAAAAAAAAAGACAAAGGACATCAAATGGGGCAGGATGAGATCCGGGCAGTAATTGATCCTAACCCGAACCCCATCTATAACCACTCCCATATGCGCGTACCCAACGTTTTGTCATACTTCCACACACACACACACACGCACACCTGCGCAGTATAACCAGCACAATTACCCACAAAAAAATGTATTTCACAGTAGCTTTACTGGTTCGTGACGCTCAATACAGTATATATATATATAAGCGAATGTATGAAAAATGGGCGTTGACAACTTGGCACGCTCGTTTTTCCACCAACTTCATGTGTCAGTGTGTGTGTGTGTTCCGCGTATATATCACACACTGACCGCGTGAATAACGTATATAATCATGGTGGCACATGTGACACAGACTGGGCATTGGTTTTAATTTCTAACCCCGGATTTCATGAGGGGGGAAGACTATCGTACTTTAATTCATTCCTGGAGGAAATAATAAACAATCCAACAACATGAATTTCCAAATCAGAGACAAACACAAGTACATTACCATTATTTAAAAAAATTCTCTGGCAAAAATATAGCTCAATACAATTGTCTTATTTCTTATCATGAAAATACTTCAATGTATAGAACAAATTTTCCATGCAAGTCACTTTTTCTTTATAAAATATATGCATTACAGATACATTTTTTATAAGAGAACTCATTTTTTAATTATGAACTCTTTAAATAAGCTTTACCAATAAGGGACATGACCTTTCTGACAAACTTAATGTAATGAACTTTTAGTGAATGAAGATATATGTTTATTGTGGCTTAATTGAGACACAGAGAGTCAATATTACAACAGTTTTTAGGATGAAATACACAGTAATACTATATTTTCATTCACATAATATGGTACACAGTCATCATCAAAAATGCAGAACATTTTCAACACGGATGTCATGGAGTGTAAGCAAATAAGACTTAATTATTATAAGGTTCTACTAGTTATCTACTTCGATATAGTGGCACATACACTTATTGATTTTTTAACACATCCGAAGAGGAAAAGTTGTCAACAAATTCAAAAGATATTCGTACCTGCCTTCACATGTTTTAAAGTTAATTATTTCAAGAATAATGCAAATATATGCACTGATAGAAAACAAATTGGATGTATTCTCCTTTGAATTTTCTATGAAGTTGAAATTGACAACATAAACAATGAAGGTTGACAATTTTTCCAGATCCCAATGCTCTCATTACATTTTGGCTCACCGATTGTATTCCTCTTGGAAATATGGAACTGTGATCTGTGAATGTGAAATATCAGCGAGGTCTTCAACTCGCACATTTGTAAGTCTTAGTTATATACTGTAGTAAATTTTTCTATATACAGAACATAGTCAAGCGCAAGCCTCAGTCAACAAATTCATTGCTCATGTGTATTTGCATTACTTACACAAGTAAGAATGCGAATCATGGATAACTGAGTCAATCAAGAACGTAGAAAAGACCATTTATTCAAAATATGCCGTGTTCCGAAATATTTGCAGGATGAAAAACACAGGAAGCGTGTTTTTTTCTCATAGGTTTGAGCTAAACAAAGAAAGTTTCACACCTCAAGAGACCAGGAATTCCTGCGATAATTCAGGAACTGCTTGCTTTTCTACTCCTCCAGCCTCAAGGTAATTGAACTTTACATTCAAGGTTGCCCGAACAAAGTTTTACCGACCCTTTAGTTTAGTGGATAACGTGACACCTATTGTACGACTTAGTAACTACTCACGATGATCTCGCCTCTGCTCGCTAGGTAGCGCACATTCCTCGTTCTGCTCTCATGGCAAAAGCTTGGTGTCGCCCTTCAGGCTTCTGCTGGTAATGAATTATCCAACCAGTTCAACACTTCTGATAAACCCAAGCAAAAAAAAGCCAAATCCAGCGTTGAAATTATAGTAGATTAAAAAATTAATCTAAAAAACCACGTTTTCAAAAAGCAAAGAATAACCTTAAATGTGGTGCGCATCTATTTCATCCTGAAAGTTTCAGCTTGATAGCTAGTCGGGAAGTGAGTGAAATTTGAGTTTCAAAATTTGATCCGGACAAACAGACAGACAGACAAGAAAGTGAGTTCATAAAAACGTGGTAAAAATATCCATGGGTGACTTTAATCGTCCCCAGCTCAGGAGTTTTTCTACTTGACCTAGATAAGCAATACAAAAAATTGTCAATAAATAAACAAGTTCCTTGGTACAATTCAAATACTGTAGTTAATGCATTTTCATTAATTGAAGTACTGTCCAGCAGTGGTTTGCACTTACAGTATTTTGATTGTACAGCATTTCTGTGCAATAACAGCACTTGCATCATTTTGAAAGCCTGAGGAATTTTCAATTGAACTGACACAGAATGTCAACAGTAAGAATGCAGACACTGATCCACAGCAGTCTTATGGGCGCAGTTGTACTGAAATCTTATAGCCCATTAAATCAAGAGATGCTTGCATAGGCACATCCTACCTGGCATTTTCAGTGATTTGAATTTTACTGCTGAACTGACCTTCACTTAATCTTGACATGACCATTAAAGAAATACAAGCAAAAGATAATTCAAACTACTGGAAAGTACTTCAACTTTTTCAAGTGAGATGTTCAGTAATTTCCAAGTTCCACAATTTTCCAAAGGCTGCTCAATAAATGTCTTTCTCAACCCATCTCTTCTGACAACAGAATTAAAAAATAATTGCCAGAACTTGCCTTTTCAGATTATAACAGCAGGTTACTGGAACATTTTTCGACATGCTTCCATGCAGATACATTTTGCAAGCTATCACTGCAGACATCACCATGCTTTCTTGAATCATATTCCTGCAATCAAAAAAAACAGCTTTTCATTATTGCGCACCAAACAGTTTTCCAGGAATGAAAATGCATGTATCAATAAACTTCATTACAATATATCCACAACTCAAAATCGAAAGAGAACAATTGAATTTCTGCAATCACCGATCACAGAAAAACAAGGAATACGAATTGCATGCACAAAATCGGGAGAGATATCATAGAAAAAAAAAAAAAGGTTTTCACAATTTCTCAACTCGGAGAACGGAAATTAACAACTTCAAGACAAATAAAGTCTGTGATAATCATTCGCTCCAAACGCCGCATTGCACTTGGGACATTTCCTTTGCCGAGTTTCATAACGTGTCCGTACGCATTCAAAGCAGAACACATGGAAGCACTTTGTCAACACAGCGTCTTTCTTCTTCACCTGTTGGAAACGCGAGGGAATTTCGTTATTTTCAAAACAAAATAGTTTTCGAAAAAGTCGATTGCTCGACTCATTGTTTCCGACTTACCTGACAGGAGGGACAAGTGAGTTGTTCTCTGTATTCACGGATTTCTTCAAGCAACACCTCGTCCGCAGTTCCAGCCTGCTCGAGTTTCTTTGCTCGCTCCAGCTTCCTTCTAAGCGTCGCCATTTCTTCTTGGGCTCGCTTCAACCTTTGGGTATAAAAACAAGCAACGGTCAAATAAAAATTAGGTGAACAAATAAGTTATTTATTTGAGTACCACGCGCACCTTTTTTCAAAAAACTGAATGGGGAAAAGGGGGTGCGCGTCATGGACGGGTATACTGTACATTTTTAAAAGTTTTACAAATTTAGGTCAGCATTATATTTTAATATAGTGTATAATCGAAAATATTGGACCAATTTCAATAAGAAAAGTTAATGTAAAAGAAATACATGTATTTGAAAATTAGTTGAATCAAGTATCAAATCATGTATAAATCCAGATTCGGGTGAAATTATTTTTGAAAACTTGCGGTTTTCGAGTCACTAAAGCGGGGTGCGCTCCTTACTCTGGGATAGAATTTCATGAAAAATTGTGATTGAAAACCCCCTGGTACTCAAAGGCGCATGGTACTCGAGTAAAGACGGTACTTGCGGATCCAAAGCCTTTTAGATTTCAATCAAGAAATTTAAAATTAAAGTTTATTGACTTTATTCAACAAATTTCACCCACCAAAAGAAAAGGCGTCCGACAGAGATGTCATTTTTTGAAAAAGGAAAACGTCGTTTCTCTAATCCATTTTTGCTGATTTAATTGAAAATTAGATTCAATTGAAATTCAATTGAAAATTATATCAAATTTGAAAATTTAAGATATGCTCTTCATTATTGAATACAGTATTGGAATATTATACAGTATCTTACAACTGCAAAACGGCCAAGTCCATGAACGCTGAAATCGAACTTCGGAATAGAATGAACGCCCAACACAATTATTCAATTTACTCTTTGTTTCAAGCGTCCCTACGTCGAATCTTCGGGGTTCCCCAGCATGTACAGTGCTAAAAAAAAAAACGAAGAAAAAAAAAAACAACGATAGGAGTACTGACCGGAAAGCTTCCTGCTCAAGTGCACCAGTTTTCTCAGCCAACATTTGTTGGGCTTCCTTGACTTGCGTGTGGTACTTTTCCAAGTGCAGCTTCAGGTCCGCCGCCGCCTGAGCCGCCTCCAGGGCCTTCCTCCTATGCAATTCCAACGCCTGTTGTCTCACATGCGACTCCTTCTCCAGCCCTGCAACCTGGGTCGCCAGCAACCTGTCCTTCTCCTCCAGCTTCCTCAACACTTCCCCCTGGGCCTCCAACTGAGTACTCAAATTGTTGACTTGTTCATTCAACATCTGTTTCTCTTCCCGAGCGAGTTTGTTGATCTGGTTCGACTTGATCCTGTCGGCCATCAGTTTGAAATTCGCGTCGTCCTTTTCACGCATTTGCTGAATGAGTCTCGCGTTTTGCTCTTGCATGTCTTCAAAGGCTTGGCCAGTGACTTCCATCTCGTTGATGATGGCCTCGATTTCCGCCTTGCTGGCCGCCACGTTTTTCGTCAGCTGACGCTTTTCTTCGTCCAGTTTCGAGATCTTCTTCAAGGCTTCTTCTTCCGACATTCGCTTCCGTTCGTCTTGCTTCGCTTCCTGGAGTTTCTTGAGCTGTTGCTTGAGGTCTTCAATCTCGTTTTTCGCCTTGCGTTCGGCTGCCATGAGCTGCACTTTGTCTCGCTGGTCTTTCGCTGCTCCTTTGTACATGTCCAACAGGAGCTTCATTTCCTTCTGATCATTCTGCGCCTTCTTGAGTTGGCACTTGAGGTCTCTGATGGTTTCCTGGTCTTGTTTCGACGACTGAGAACTCTGTTTGGAAGAGGATTTCTTTTTCGGGGTCGGGGTTTGCTTTTCGGGTTCCTCAGTGGGTTCTTTCTGCTCATGCTCTTCGGTTTTCGGGGGAACGGGTTCGGATGTTGCATTTGCGGGTTCCGACGACTCTTCCTTCGTGGATTCGGACTTGGGTTCTTTGGTCACGTCGGGTTTCACGTCTTCTCGGTCGGATTCGCTTTCGCTTTTCGGCTGGAGCTCGTTGGCGGGTTTTTCTTCACGTTTGACTGGAGCTGGTTTCTCAGTTTCCTTTTGAAGTCGCTCCACGTCCGACTGGAGGTCCACAACCTTCTTCTTGTACCGAAGAACTTCCCCTGAATTGACACAAGTTCGAATTGATCACTTGAAATTTTCAGAATATAAGTTCAATTAAATTCGTACAATCTGATTTCCCTTGAAAACGAGCACATCATCAAAGCAAACGCAAAAAGAACGAACAACAGAACGACAAGTATCAAAAACAACTTTTTCAAGACTTCGCATAATTACTTGAAGATTTAACCTACCCTAAATTAAAATCCCATCCTATCTTTGAAATTTTGAGACTCGGGTCATTTGCGGTATTACCTCATCATGCCAATTTTTCTTCAACGTCATCAAGGGCAACCAAATGCAGTAAAATCTCGTTAAAACGAATCTCATTATAACGGATTATTGGTTACGAAGAAGTCTTTTTCTGGTCTTTGCTCATTAGCAATAATGATAATCGGATCATTTTATAACGAATTAAGCTTCCTAGTCCCAACAGCTTCGTTGTAATGAGATATTACTGTGTCTAAATTGATGAAAAATCTTTCCAGTGACACTACCGAAGATCTGAGAAAAAATACTAAAATAAAGTGCTCATTCTGAATATTTTTGCATAAGTGATTTTGCAAGTGTAGTTTAGCTACCAAGAAATTAACCAATTTAGGGCTGCAAAGAAAAAAAAAATCTGTCGAGAAAACTGAGACTTCTGATACTGTACAAAAATTAGGGCACCCAAAGAAGTTAATTTCAAGATTCTCAAAGACTAAGACAAAAATCCTATATTCTGACCTTTAAGCTGTTGATTGTGAGTCTGAAGACTCTGTATGAGATTCCGCATTTCTCGATTGATGGGTTGAGTTTGTTCGTGGGTCACCAGGTTTTTCTCAAACTGCATCCTCAGCATCTCGTACTCCTTCCTCAACTGCGCCACAACGTCCTCCAGCTCAATCATCTCAGTTCTCAATTTCTTTTGACAAATCAACTCCTCGCTTTCCATTTGCTCAATGTTCCGCAGCGTCTCCGCCTTCATGTTCATCAACTGAGCCCGGGCTTCTTCCAACTGCATTTGCATCTTGGCGGATTCATTGTACAACACGGAATACTGGCTTTGAAGACACTTGTACTCCACAGTTTCCACAATCACGGACTCCGGCAGGTGTTTGATGTCCATTTTCAGAGACTCGACTTCCTGCAGGGCTTCCTTGTGGCTCTGGTGCAGCTTCTCCAGTTCCGCTAGGCGACTGCTCGCGAGTTCTCTTTGCTCTTCCACGTCTCTCTGAAGCTCTTCCACCTTGCATGATTTTTATTTCATTAAAAATTACGTAAATTAAGGGCGGCGACAGCTTCAAAAATGTATTCTTCGCAAAAAAAAAAATTAAGGACAGGATAAAAAAAACTCGGGCGTAGGGCACACAGACAGGCTTTGCAATTTAGAGCGAAGTAAGAGTAACATGGTGTTGAGAAGAGATAATTTTTTTGCGAGGAAAACGGAGGAATAAAGAATTTATTACATTAGTATCAAACACAAACCTTCTTCTGAGACAAATTCGGAATGTTCTTCACGCTGGAAGTCCCAGACTTGGGATCCTGACGGAGTTTCTCCTCGTTTTCCAGCTCGTAAGTCCTCAGCTTTTCTAAAGCTTCCGACAAGTGCGTTTCCAATTTGTCACACCGGGTTTGGACATTTGTACACTCGTACATCCACTCCTCCAAGCGATTCTTCAACTCAAGGTTATTCGTCTCTTCGGCAGACAACTTTTCTTGAACTTCAGCCCACTGCAGAAAAAACATGCCATGTAAAAATAAAATTACGCGATTGATTTATTGATGACGAACGAACCTTCAGAGACATGATGTGATGCTTTTCGTGGAGTGAAACGTTCAAGTCGTGCAGTCTCTTGGCTTCCACTTGACATTCTTCCAATTCTTTTTTGACAACTTCGTCGAATTTGACAGCCCGGCTCGAACGTTTGCGTCGACGGTCGCGTTCCTTCTCTCGCTCACGACGTTCTCGGCTCTTGCGGCGTTCTTTGTCCGTATCGTCGACAGCTTCATCACCATCTTCACCCTCCTTGAACAATTAGAAGTACATTTCAATGTATTCCGGGACTTGATTCAAAAGCAGGTTCATACAAGATTCTATTCATTTTTTCTAAAAAAAACTTATAGTGCCGCCGATTACTGAACGCGATTTACTTCGTCACTGAATAGATGTCACTCGAATTTTGATCCAGTTTATTCCACGTCATGTTCATTAGGAAAACATTTGCCTAACGTTTCAGAAAGAAATTACGTTCAAGTGTAAAGAACCATTCAGAAGTATAGTCAAAATTTCTGAAGATAGTTTCCTTAAAAGAATAATAGATCTTTTCTGCGTCTCCGGAAATAAAATACGCACGAACATTTTCAGACGCTTCCAGGATTTTAAGGCAGCATAGAAACATGAAAGAAATGTAAAAGTTCCAGAAAAAATAAACGATCATTTGAATTATTTACCGTCAATCATCGATTCAGTGCCAACCAAGCGTTGAGTCACAAATTTCCCTGGGACACGTGGGTTTCTTTTTCATAAAACGGACACAGTAGCCTAATAATTCTGTAATAAAGCTTATTTTGCATACAGCAGTAATTCTATACTAAACCTTCCTTTCTTGCGAGACCCTCGATTTCAAGCCACTATAGCTCAGAGCCACAAAATCTGCCACGACCAATGATGGCACTAAATCGAGGTTTGACTTTAAATTTTCTTTGGGTTTCCTTTTCTTTGTACGCAGAGGAGATGTCCTGAAAAGCGAGGGGTTCAGTACCTTTCGGGAACGTTGCTTGGACATCATTCGCCTCCGTCGGTCGCGATCCCGCTGTTCCTTCATCTGCCGCATGAGCTTCTCCTTCTTGCGTCTTCGCCGGGCCTCATCATCATCAGATCGACTATCGTCATCCTTCTTCTCCTCTTCCTCGTCTTCCTTCTTGACCTTCCTCTCCTCCTCCTCGCCCTTCTCCTCCTTCTCCGGCTTCTGTTCTCCGTCTTCATTCTCGTCCTTCACTGCGGGCTGTTCCTTGACGGGCTTCTCGACGGCGGCGTTCTCGTCATTGTCCTTCTCGTCTTCGTCTTCGTCGGTGCTGGTGGTGGACGTGAGATCGCGAAGAGCAGCGCCGAGACGTTCTTGTCGCTGGAGCAAGTGGTCAAAGGCTTGAAGGACCTTGTGCACGGCTCGTTGAGACGTTTGGACTCGCTGCGCGAGTTTCTTTTCCAGTTCCTGGCAATCCCAGGTGGCCAACTGGGTTAAAAACGACCCTGCTGGCCCTGCATGAGAAAATGTCTCGTGAAAATGATCATTGGGAGGACATACTTCGGCAACTCAATCCCTCAACCTTCAATTCCAGCAGAGCGGATTAAATTCATACGTTGAGACTCACATTTACTTGAACGTGAGACGATTCTTTCCTCTCGCGGATACAGACAAAGCCTTTAATTTTTAGTGAATGGGGTATTAATAAAATAAGATTCATTCTGTGTTCGAAGATATGGTATTAAACCAAAAAATTAAACAGCGTAACCCGTTCCGGGGCAGTAAAATCTTCGTCATGTTCTAGATTCCGGCGACACACGTCTGAAATTTTAGGAGAAAATGCCGGATGTAGCCTCTCAAATGTTCTCTAAATTAAAGGACTTCAACTTCAGCTAATTGCTGAAAAAATTTATGGCGGCAGAAATGATCTCAAGAGCAATCAGTTAAAAATAGTCCAAATTTCATTGAAACAGATCGTAGATAAAAAAAAGGGTAGCATAAGGCAATCTTTTTTTTCTAACCTTTGTCTTCTTCGGCATCGTCGGTGGCCTCAGAGTCGAACCTTTGCAACAATATACGGATGTCTTCGTTCAACTGATTCCAATAGCGATTCACAACATTGAGCAAAGCATCGTCTTGAGTTTGCCTTTTTTCTAGTTGCTCAATTCTCTGGCGTAACACGGCTTCAGAACGTTGCCTCTGCTCCAGTTTCTGCGGAATTTACAGCGGGTAAATAGAAAAAGTTAAATAACGGCTAGGATTTTCACGAATATTTTTCAAGTCTCCAGGAAAAAAAAAACCAGAAGTAAGATGGAAAGTTTCTTGGTTGTGTAAAAAAAAAACCAGAATTAAGATGGAAAGTTTCTTGGTTGTGTAAAAATAAATTGAAATCAAGTTCTTCGGGTGCCTGAAATTTTGGGGCAAAATCCTTCAAAAACTTTCGGCAACAAGAAAACTTGAAGCAAGATTTTCTTCAACGGCCTTGTATAACCTATTCTGCTCCAAAATATCATTTCCAGAAATTTTTAAATTCAGCACCTCAATTGCGTAGAGATTAGAACGCTTTTATTTCAATGTAAAACGGTTTTAAAGAAATGGGAAATCCTATTACTCACCAGAGAAGGGTTTCTGATATTTGAATTATTTCGTCTTAATTCGAAAGATAACTTGATATTCCTAAAAATGCAAGTATAGAACGTGAACTTTATTCCACAGAAGTCATGGGGAGCACCTTTAACGCCGTTTCCTGGGTGAGCTAAATTACAGTACAATATTAAGGAAATCCCAAGAATATTCCTCAGGAGAAATTCTGCTTATTTCCACCTGGCCTGAGACACAACTTATATACCGTCCCTCGTAGAAAAAAAAATAAAACGAGAAATAACTGTTTTAATCATGCAGAACTGACCTGAGCGAGTTTCTTGTTCTGGAACCGCAGTGTCTTGTTATCCATCTCTTCAAGAGTCGAAATGGGGCCCAGATTCAGGGGCTGGAACTGAATTTTCTGGTACTTGGCAGCCGGCACTGGGCTCGGAAATGAAGACCCGCCGGGGTCTCCATCTTCCGCAGCTCTTTTCGACATTGCAACAAATACACAGACCACTTCAAATCCAGTGACTAAAAATGTACCAAAAACAAATAAGCAAGTGTTAGACAAATTATCCACATCGAGTAGAGGTACAAGCAGGGAAAAAGTACAACGAAAAATCTTTCCCATCCCACGATAACTGGTTTTGTTTTACTTTGAACAAGCGTCAAGCGATCGATTCCGATTTTTTGATCGTTCCCAATGGTAAAGAAGATTTCCGAACACAAGAAAATACAACGGTGCGGCTGTTTGGTTACATTTTTTTCTCGCAACAATAAACGGACAAAACGAAAAAAAAACTTTCTTCATACGAGCAATCACTATCACACTGTCGAACTGAATAAAAGATAGCCTCCTCCCTGAAAAAAAGGGCTCACGAATCATGCATCCTTCTCTACTAAACAGAAAAAATGAAGTTTTATAGCCCGCAAAATTAAATCAGGTAGTCATTCAGAGCAACGTCAAACCTCAACGGCAGAAAGATCCAGGCAATGAATAGATGCCTCTGAAAATATATTCACATAAAATACTGTACTGTACTCCCAGGATTTTGAAAGCGGAAAATTTCCTACAACAGACAGGAAATAAAGAAGTGATTACATAAACACAAAAAGAATGCGAAGTCAAGGTAGAATGATTAGCGAATTCTCTGTCCACGTTCATGAATTTTTCCTTCTCTCCGGTCAAGAACACCGCTGTCCATCCTCTGAGATCTCGTGCTATCCTTTCAGTCCATCCTTAATCACGACAACTCAAAATAAAAAGAACCCATCTTGAATATTTTTCGCTTCAAATCACAGTTCACCTCGAAATTGAAATCCACCAACGTTACGATTCCGGGTGCACAAATCATCTCACGAATTTCAACGAAAATCGCGCAAGCAACCGGGATAAAACCGAAAGCCGCCGACTCGTCGCTTTTAAAACTTAATCGCCGGTATCAATTTTTCGATGCTGGAAAAAATAAAATAAAGCAACAGAAACCAACAAGAATATACCGTCAGCACGGAAAAAGGAAAAGATGATGAAATTGTGGATAGTCTACTTTTGAGCGTCGCGTTTCCCGTTGCTCTTGGAAACTTCCGTCGGAAGTTTGTCCTGGTGGAAAGAAGCTACTTGTTCCGGCCTCGGCAGGAATCCCAAGTGGTCCAAAAACGCCGCCAACTCAGCCTGGTATTCCTTCGGGTGCATGTGGTAGTGGCTCACGTGTTTGCTTTCTTTCCAAACTTTCACGTAAGTCTATGGACAAAGTTATTCAACACATTGAGCTTCGCAAACATAAGAAAGGAGTTGCCGCACGAAAAAAAAGGGGTCACGATTAATCATTTAAAATTTTTCAAGCAAAATCACGCAAAACAAACATTGCTCGTTCCGAGTTCCGTGGTTACATTTCGTATATACAGATGTCGCTCGCATTTTTCAAATACCACTGGAATTGAATTCAGTTCGGACATCGAGTATTTATATGAGGTACATCACGTTTGTTTCAGTTAGATATTTTACACGCTGTAGAAACCAAGGTCAATTTTCAAAAGGAGCCAAATCACTGAAAAATACGCACGGAACTACTGCATTTACTCAAGTAACACACGTATCTCTTTCTCGATAGGAAAGAGAGGAAAAAAAGCGAGTATAGATTTAGAAGTTTAGGTGTGCTCCATATGTGACTACAACGGGAAATGTGGATCAATTTCAACAGAATCATTGTTCATGGAAACAATTGAAAATCAATTGAATTCAGGTTATGATACGAAAAGCCAAATTCTAGAAAAGCCAAATTCTAGCGTCCACATGGAGTATTTCAGTAAATCACTAAAAATGTCGGACGCATTCAATTGGGGATAGGATTATCAACATTTTAAGCTGACAATTTCAGGTGCGCGTCTTACTTGAGGGCACGAGGAATTCAAATAAATACAGCGCGAACAAATGGACCCTTGACAACAATCTCCGCTGAATTACAAATTGTCTCTTGGTCACACAGGGTTCTCTCCCCACTTCATAGAGGTTCTTTACAAGGAAATTTTCTTCTCAACAACTTGTTTCTGGACCCTTGAACTTCGCGGTAGGCAACTGTATACTGCAGTATTTTATAAAAATATCTACAAGAACGACGGATCCTGTATCCATGGCGTTCAACTCACTGGAATGCCGTGAAAGGAACTCCACTTTTCAGCACAGCCTGCGATCTTGTAAGCAACCCCGACAGGGTCGGCATGGGATGCAAAGAACAACGCAGGCACAGGAATCGGCGATTCCTGGAACGCGCGGCTCGACTTGACGTAATGTTTCGTTGCTGCGGCACTCAATGCTTTCATATGACACCTAAAAATATCCTCGGATTTAAAATCTTGAAAATGAGAAATCAGAAGAGCGAATTACATTGTAGAGTGGGATGAGAAAGGTATACTAACGACTTGTCGAACCTTTCCAATTCAATAATTTATTTTTATTGTATGCCAAATAACATTTATTTTTCCTGAAATTCAAGACGGTATCGTTCAACTCCGAAAACGGTCAAATTTCTTCATACATTTCACACGATTGTAACTTTTCAAGTTCTTCCTTTGATTAAAAATGAATAAATAAAACGGTGATGTAAAATCGAAAGAATTCCCAATACTGTACAAGGTATTCAAAACTTCAACGTTACGCTTACTTCTTGACCAACTGACTAAATCAAACAAAACACTGAAAATGAAAAGTTGGCTGAATAACTCGGCGAAAAGACGAACTTCTCGATTACGCCTCAAAGATAGTCTTCAACTCAACGGAATGAATGAAATTCTGGCAAAAGTTTACCTTACTCCGCCATAAAAAGAAGCACTTTCTCCTTCCAAAAAAGCTAAATTACCATTATCTTTTCAAAGTGATTAGTCACCTGATGTAAACTTCGAGTGCACGCTGCAAGAACATGTTGTTGCTGACGGCTTTCGGGAATCCGATCGGGATGTGATCGTAGTCCACAATGGAATCCCAAACTTGCCCACGGATTCTCCTTTCAATTCCGGAATACTTGTCGGAATTCCCTCGCATTTTGTTCAGCAGCTCTCCGTGGAAATACGCTCCAACAGAGAAACCGTGCAAAAACAACGGCCTTCGTCCCGTGTGATCCACGAGGTAATCCAACAACTCTTCTGCCAATGGCTGAACAAAAAAAAACGCAATAAAATGAAGTACCGTACTGATGCATGACTCGAAATAGAAGAGCACAAGGGAATGAAACTGACAAGACATTCCCATGACTTGCGGTGGGTACTGAAGTATACTTTTAACAACGAATTAAAACCGCAATCCTCACGTTCGAAACAAGAATCGAGATATAAACCTGCTTTTCGAAGACTTCTTCAACGTAACATCTTAAAAGCCATGGATTAAAACAAAACACGCAATCCTTACTTTTGGAACAAAAATCTAGATGAACGAAGAGAAAGACGAAAAAAATTAAATACTGTACTGATGCATGACTGACAATAGAAAACCGCGAAGAGGTAAAACTGACAACAAGACAATTCCATGACTTGCAGAGAAGACTAAAAATATAATTGGAACTGACGTTGCATAAAACATAAATTGCGAACCCCTGCCTTTGTTAGAAAACGCCCGGAAAAGGAAGAAAAAACGAATCAACAATCTCACCTGAGCACCTTTTTCCGGAAAGAGCATGTGATATGGCTTGATCTCGAGCGTGATCACGTCAAATCCTTGCTTCAGATAAATTTCCGCATGTTTCTGAATATGTTTGGCTTTCGCCAACAACCAGCTCACAAGAACAACAACAGGGCGAGCCTCGGGGTTCTTCCAAACCTCGGCTTGCTCCGGAGTAGCCTTGAGGATCAAGTTTGAGTAACTGAACAAGTCGCCGAAGCGAAGCGACCAATCGCTTGGGTACACAGAAGAAGGAACTTAGCGGTTCTAGAGCAGGCTTCCGTGGTCCTTCACGGAGTAGTCGACATTGTTCTTTTTAAACGCAGTAAAATACCTTTACAACAAAGGTTTCGGCTGCCAAAACAATAAGGCAACACAGGAGAAATGTCATCGCCATGAATTATTACGGCCGAACTAGCAATTATTTAATTATTTTTTTATTTAAATTTTTATAATAAAATTGAACGTGTTTTGTCCTCGATTCAAACTTCCATTCATTTTCCAAGAACCAGGCAAAGACACATTTCAAAAGGGAAACTTCAGACCGTACCAGTCTGAGTTAAAAATGTTTCAACAGTAGAATCTCAAAATAAGGTTTTTCAACTGAAATTTATAGTTTGCTTTATTGCGATTGTTTCAACATGTACTTCAAAGCTTTCTACAGGGATACGGGAAAGAGTTTCTTATAGGGAAAAAATTGTTGTAACGAGGTTTTACTGTTAATATTCATCATTCATTAACATCACTGAGTTTAGCCCTAAAAGAGGATTGATCGGAGATTTATTTTTTCTTGCCACTGAACGGATTACCCTTAATGAGGGACTCAATTAACGGATAAGTCTTCCATAAATCCTTGTAAAAACCTGCGGAATTCATTTTCTGGATTCTGAGTACTAAAAAATTCTGAAAATGGATGTCTGTGTCCCAGAATCATGCAGAAAATTTTAGATCACATGGCCCTCTTTTCAAAATACATACTTGACTCAATTCCGTGTAAGGCTGACGCCATCAGTTTCTTCGAGCTCATTTAAAAAATCAGTCATTATGTTTAAGAAAATTATATTTTCTGATATGAGGCTCCAAATATATACTGTACTGCGAAAATACTTCTCAAAATCAAACGACGCTGCAGAAAAGACTTTTTGATGAACAGGAAAATCTGCCTTCGAAGCTGTCAATTCATTCTTTCAACTGGTTTTAAGCCTAACTTCCATTTGATTTATTTTTGTCTAGAAATAAAGTTTTCTTGGGACATGAAATCTCACATTTCCGGAGTACTTTTAAAAACCACGAAGCACACGTAGTTTCAAGTGTACTTGAAAAATGTCAACAAACGTTGTTTGCAATTCAACGCACAGTATCTCGAATTCCATAACACTGTATCTCCGAAACACCAATTCGGCCACGAAAACTAGATAAAACCCACGCAATAAATCAATTACTCTTTGCTAGCAATAAAATCATTATTCTGGTGATAGACGGGACTCACTGCAGGATCACTTTGCTCCATCATGCTGAACAATGCTGCAGCATACGGCACTCTGCTCATGGATGTAAAGCTTTTGGACCACAGGAAACTATCCAGAACGGTTTCCCGCAAAATCAGGGAACTTTGTTGGTACCTAAAGGCACTCCTCACGCTTCCGAACAACGCCATCGGACCCTACACGCAAAAATCAAATATAAGTCAAGAGGAAAACCAATCGGGACAAGTGAAAGGTGCGCGAAAAGTTATTGCGTCGATCTGCGAGAGAAAGTCTTCCACTTTGAAGAAATTCCAGGTCCACGATATCTAAGAAATTGCATTGTAGCAAATTACACTCGAGGAAAACTTTCACAGCACAATAACTTTTCGGGCAAAATGCATAAGAAAAATAGCCTCACCTATTTTCCGGACTATTGAGACGGGAAAATTTGNTTCAAACTCATTGACTTGTTCAGCGGCTTCGCTTCGCTGGTTAGCGAACCCATGTGTCTTCTTCCTTGAATCGCCAAGATCTCGTCCGAAGGCACCAGGAAGTGCCTCATCAGCTGTAACAAGAAAAAAAAAACGCAGTAAAATACCTTTACAACAAAGGTTTCCGCTGCCAAAACAATAAGGCTAATCAAATTTGATAAAGAAACGCAGGAGAAATGTCATCGCCATGAATTAATACGGTCAAACTAACTATTATTTATTATTTTTTCTATTTAAATTTTCATTATAAAATTGAACGTGTTTTGTCCTCGATTCCAACTTCCATTCATTTTCCAAGAACCAGGCTAAGACACATTTCAGAAGGAAAATTTCAGACCTTACCAGTCTGAGTTGAAATATTTTAAACAGGAGAAGCTCAAAATATTCCTCAAAAAATGGTTTTTCGACTGAAATTGGAAAGTTTGCTTCATTGCGATTTTTCAACACGTACTTCAAACGCTTTCTACAGGGATACGGGAACGATTTTCTTATAGGGAAAGAATTGTTGTAACGAGGTTTCACTGTTAATATTCATCATTCATTAACATCACTGAGTTTAGCCCTAAAAAAGGATTGATGGGAGATTTATTTTTTCTTGCCACTGAACGGATTACCCTTATTGAGGGGCACAATAAACGGATAAGTCTTTCATAAATCCTTGTAAAAACCTGCGGAATTCTTTTTCTGGATTCTGAGCACTAAAAAATTCTGAAAATGGCTGTCTGTGTCCCAGATTCATGCAGAAAATTTTAGATCACATGGCCCTCTTTTCAAAATACATACTTGACTTAATTCCGTGTAAAGCGGACGCTATCATTTTCTTCGAGCTCATTTTCAAAAATCAGTCATTATGTTGAAGAGAATTGTATTTTCTGATATGAGGTTCATAATTTATACCGCAAAAATACTTCTCAAAATCAAACGACGCTGCATAAAAGACTTTTTGATGAATAGGAAAATCTTCCTTCGAAGCTGTCAATTCATTCTTTCAACTGGTTTTAAGCCTCACTTCCATTTGATTTTTTTTGTCTAGAAATAAAATATTACGGTTTTCCTGGGACATGAAATCTCACATTTCCGGAGTACTTTTAAAAACCACGAAGCACACGTAGTTTCAAGTGTACTTGAAAAATGTCAACAAACGTTGTTCGCAATTCAACGCACAGTATCTCGAATTCCATAACACTGTATCTCTGAAACACCAATTCGGCCACGAAAACGAGATAAAACCCACGCAATAAAACAATTACTCTTTGCTAGCAATAAAATCATTATTCTGGTGATAGACGGGACTCACTGCAGGATCACTTTGCTCCATCATGCTGAACAATGCTGCAGCATACGGCACTCTGCTCATGGATGTAAAGCTTTTGGACCACAGGAAACTATCCAGAACGGTTTCCCGCAAAATCAGGGAACTTTGTTGGTACCTAAAGGCACTCCTCACGCTTCCGAACAACGCCATCGGACCCTACACGCAAAAATCAAATATAAGTCAAGAGGAAAACCAATCGGGACAAGTGAAAGGTGCGCGAAAAGTTATTGCGTCGATCTGCGAGAGAAAGTCTTCCACTTTGAAGAAATTCCAGGTCCACGATATCTAAGAAATTGCATTGTAGCAAATTACACTCGAGGAAAACTTTCACAGCACAATAACTTTTCGGGCAAAATGCATAAGAAAAATAGCCTCACCTATTTTCCGGACTATTGAGACGGGAAAATTTGCGCAACACGGCGGAAAGCAGGGATCAAGAAATTTACACCCAGAAAGGCTTCCGGAAAACAACGAAGAAATCACAATAAATCAACAAACACAGAAAATCAAAATGCGTCGGGATTCGCGAACATTTTCCCCATCCATCGCATAATCTTAATCAGGCAAATATAAAGTAATTTACGCTTTACTAGATCCACGAAAAAGCGGGAATATTTCAGGAAGTTCCGAATGCATAATTCAAGCATTTTTGTCAAGTAAGAAAGGAAAAATTTGAAAACAGATTGCTTCGATCACAACACGTGTAGTGCCTCACGAAAAAAAGGGACACTTTCAACAAACTTTCCTTTCCCTCCATTCGGTTTTATGACATTTATCGTCAACATGAGGAAACTACAGCAATATCCCATAACCCGAAAAGCAATTGAAAAAGTTTATTTTTCCTCTATGCACCAAAAACCGCGGTTATCCGGAGAATGTCAGGATTTTAGTCATTCCTTCCACTAAAATTTCATATTACACCCGGAACTCACTGAAATAGCCATATAGTAGCGTGCGTACCACCTGGAATTCCGATCAATTGCCCCTTTTTGGAATTTTAAATTTGTCCGAAAGATTATGATTTTGGCTAGGAAAAAATTGAAAACACTGGATGGATACAGACGCAAGGATTCAGCCAAAGATTGAAAATATACCACCGAGAACATTGCTCTTCATTCCCACCCCATCAGAACAGAGAATGCATTGTAAATCACTGGGCAAAAAAAAAAAAAACGTTGTAGAAGAAGAAATTACTCCCGAAAACCGACTCAAAACAGTACGGAAAATCCAACACGCAAAAAATATACCAATGCGAGACACATAGATGAACGATAAAACTTTTTCCACTCTCTTTTTTCCTTTTATGCCCAAGCGATTGAAAGGCCGTGAATACCACCATTTCCTATCCTCTTCCACACGCTCAAATCGTCAGCGTAAAATCACAGCAACGAAATAACGAGAACATAAGGAAAAATAAATAAATAAACACGGAACGTGAACAAATCTCCACGCACAATAAATACCACTGGATGGGAATGTGACGCCGTCATCGTGAGGGATGTTGTTTAAAATATCAATCCTTCCACGGCCCCCCGTTCCGATTCCAATTCGTCATCGTTCTTCGTGTAACACACTACGAACTTCAACGACAAAGGTACCTAGAAAACCAAGAAATAAGATGATGTAAGTAATAATTTCTGCAAGCATTACAGAGAGATCGCTGCCATTCCCAACAGTGATGATCTGATTTCCGACAGCAGTACAGAAATTATACGCATTGAAAGAATATGTGACGATTACTTCTCCTGACTTATTCGATTGGAAAGAATAAATTCGATATAATTCGATCAATTACTGTTGACCACCTTTCCGCCTTCATTTCAACTATTGAAAAATATCGTTTTTTTTTCTAGATTCAAGAAAAATTAAAATGTATTGAAATCAATTAAAGCACTTGAAGATAAAAAAAAATCAAGAGGTTTTACCACAGTTACTGCGTTTTGGTGTGCCATTTTTGCAGAAGAGTAGATATAAATTATAAACTTTTCGGGGAAAGAAATAAGCATAATTCATTCCGTTTACTTCTGATTAAATCAAATACATTTGGAACCAAGAATCAATATCCATTGTACCAGAATATTTCTTAAAATCTTTTCTTTTTAGCATTTACATAAAACTTCAGAACTATGATGCTACATAAAATATCTCTGCGCAACGGACCAGAAGAAAAGCATTAATTAAATCATAAGTAGGATAAAATTTAAGAGATAAAAATTTATGAATTACAGAGGCACCTGTTGCATCCAGAATATCGTTAATTTTTCATTTCACCACTCAAGGAAACGCGTAACTGCGTAAACTCATCAATATCCTTTGTGTAGTAACGGGGGTTTTAAATTATTCTGGATTGTATCATTTGGAAACCAGTGAGTGCCCACTACTGTACCGTATTTATTTTTTTCAACAATTGACTATAAATCTGATCGAAGAATAATTATTTCGTGATGATTTTAAAATTTTCCCAGGACGAACACCCATACGTTCAAACATTTGCTCAAGTCAATATTCTGAAATTTCGCTTCCTCGTCTTTCGAATATCTTCGAGTGACTTAATTTCCCTTCCACCCATCCCGTCAAAACCCTCCGTCCTAGTTCCGGTCGTAAATTTCGCCCACGTGCGTCAGAAAAACAACAAAAAACAAGCAAATACCTTTTTGGGGTTGGAAGCCAGCAAGAGTTGCGTGAGCATGGGCGGCGGTACAAAGGGCCTGCACGGCGGCAGTCCAGTCAAACCGTCATCCGGCGGCAACACTCGCACAGGCACCGTCTTGGGCGTCACGACCGCCTTGAAAACATAGTCCGAGACCCGGGACTTGGACTTATTGGCAAACGTGAGCACCGCGACGCTCAGGTCGGGCCAGGTCCCGGCCCGCGCTGCCACGAGACTCAGCGACACGTCGCTCGTACTGACTAGTTCCACTGGCTCTCTATCACCTGAAACGCGCGATATATATATATATACATATACATATATACTGCAATCGATCAAACGAGGCACTTTTCCATGTACTGTATCACTCTGGTACCGTACATTTGATAAGACCAAAAGTTCGCGCGGACAACTCCGTATCATCCCTCTTATCCCGGACTTTTCAACCGGTATGACGCGAAATTTTTCCGGGGAAAAAATTGAGTGTTAAATTAATTAATTTTTTATTTGAATTCGTTTCTTAGTATGTACTGTACATTATATTCATTATTTATTATTTTTAAATTTAATAATTATTTTATCAAACAGTAGTTATTTAATATCAGTCTCAACAACCAGGTGTCCTAAACCACAAATGAAAATATGCCAAGAGATTTCGACAATTCCAATTTCATCGCAACAGGCTCGATTCGCATTATCAGCCTCACCTGGAATGACGTCGTCCAATGACAGGGAAATTTCATTTAGATTGACAACGCTCGTGGCATCAACAACAGGTTTTCCCGCCTTAATCTCTTCAGCCTCGAGTTCTCGCGTGTCTTCCACAACCACTCGATGTGGCGTTATTTTAGCACTCGTATCACCCGAACCGACTTCAACTTTCTCGTCCCGAGATGGTTTTACCTTCGTCGTGATATTGTTCACGGATAAACGATCCCTCGCCATTTTCTCGATATCCTCAAAGACTGACGATGAAGATTTTTGATCAACGGGAGCAGGTGATGATTTTATCGCTGGTTTGGCCTCCCAAGAAGCTGTACATACAAATCATGTATTTTCAAAGGAATGAAAGCTTAAACAAATTAACGATCGATTACGTAGAAACTGAATAACTTCGTTGTCACATAAATGACGCCCAGATCAAGCTAACCAAGAGCCGCTAAATTAAGCCGTTACTTCGCGAAAAGATCAAATTAATTCAGTTTAGGTTTATGAATACTGTAAGATATCCTGGAGCGGGAGATTAAGGCAACGCTCAAGCTAGAAAGATAAGGCATTGCAGATTTAAAAAAAGCCAAAACTCCTGTCACATTTTCGTTTTTCTATAAAAATCTCACAATAAAACACGTCCCGTTGAAAAGTCCACTGAACACTTGATTCCGTGAATCATGAGATTTCAGTAGAAAAATCATAACTCACTTTTACTAGCGGATGAAACCTGTGGCATCAACTGAGGGGCAGCAGGAGAATCTTTCGAAGCAAAATCCCACAGATGTAAATAATCAGGATGGCTGCTGGAACCAGATCCATTTATCTTCTCAAGCTCAACGGACGAACCGAAGACTTCCTCCAACAACTGGGATTGATTGCCTTGCTTATTTCCAGCTTCTGCGAAAGATTCTTGAGCACAAATAATATTCCGAGTGAAGACAAGAAGATTACGAGAACAGCCTTTTACACTATATGACTTAAATTCGACGACACTCTCGAAGAAACTTAATGCGGACAGATTTACACTTTGCTTCAAAGCTACTTAAATTTCATCATCTCCACATCGATTAAAGTGAGAAAAAAAACAACCTTAGATTAACAACAACAGTTTTGGCCACTTATATTGATCATACCACAACGAAGCGTTCAAAATAGGTCCTCCAAAAATGTTCCGAAATTTTTGCACACAGTTTTGAGGATATTTAAAATTCTCTAAATAATTGGGTAAAATTCTCAAGAAAAAGCATTTCTAGACAGAGTAAAACTGGGAATGTTCTCGGCTCATACACTGAAAAACAGATTTGGGAAAATACCTTTCCCTTCGGGGGATAAATTCAGCATGTCCAGATCAAGCAAACATGCAGCTTCCGATGTTCCTGATTTTCGTCTCTTCGAGGGTGATCCTTTCCCGTCAACCACGAATTCGTAATCTTGAATTACAGCGTCCAACTCTTCACTCACATTCACAATGTTCACTGTAAATATAATTGAAAAAAAAAAGATAAAGCCAAGATGGATTATAAAATATCAGAAAAAAAACTGAACATAACGAATTAATCTAACCAAAGGCGTCCTTCTCTCCGTCGTCGGTTTGCTCAGCGATACGTTGGAGACCAGGTCTCAGTTCAAGACAGGAATTATACAGTTGCTTCAGGGTCTCCTTTTCTTCTACGGACGAAGAAGGTTGATATGCAGATAGCATATCATTCAGCACCCCGACTATTGTCTGAACTCGACTGAGTTCTGACACACGCCAAGACACTTTTGCTTGTTTCTGTTCATTCTGATTAGAGAAAAAATCCCATTAAGACCAAACGCAAAAATAATAAAAAAAAAAGGTAAAGCAAGAAGAACAAAGCTACTCTTTCCGCCATTGAGGTAGAATCTCCGATTGTTTTATGAGGACTGACGTTTTTAAAACCCTTGAATGCAATATGCGATTCGACAGTCAATTTAACGAGTACTTTAATTGGAAACATTTTAAAAATATTCATGAATAGAATTTCACTGATACTTACAATTGAGAATGAAGAAATAAATTTTACATCACTAGCTGAACGTAACCCTCGTAGAATTTCTTACATTTTTTTCAAATTCTCAAATTTGGCAAGTGCAATAAACACACAGTCATTTTTGCCTAAAACAAGATTTAAAAACATTTTTGATAGTATTCGGCAGAAAAGTGGAAGAAAATAAAAATAGCCTTGTCCTTTTTCAATAAGCATCAACATTTTTGAATTATTTGAGGGGGAAAAATGTTCAATTCACAAAATCAATCTAATGCATTTTATCAAATTTAAATATCGACATGGCGCACCTATAATTGGCAGAAAAACGAAAAGAATACAAAAAGGCACCAGATTTCGCCCCGCACACTGGAAATG
>CAJPEX010000805.1:0-39827 GCA_905338405.1 Notodromas monacha
TTGCTTCCACTCCACAATGAGACACGCACAGTTTTCTTTCTCTTATATGCATACACATGTGGAAAAGCACTTACACACTATCATGGCAGTTGAAATGATCTGGTCAGAAATAAATACCAATGATGACAGGAAAGTTCATCTTGTTGGGGTATAGGGGAGTGATCAAAGTAATTACATTTAAAACAAGATACATAGCAATACTGTACAGCATTAAAATGTGGATCAGCACTCTGCAGTCAACCCCCAATTCAGTGCCAGCATTTTTCCTGGCATATACTCGTATTTTGTGCCCCTGAGCAAGTTAGAATGACACTTTAATTGGGAGTATTGTGTCAGAAGCAAATTCATTGGAGGGCATCTATTCTATGGGTAAAACATGCTTTTTACAGAATTGTTAGTCAATTGAGTGTGTTTGAAAAAAAAGCCACACAAAATAATATGAAGCTGCAATGAACTGTTTTGCTGCATTTAATTTCATGTTACAGCCTTATAGCACAGAATACAGTGAGACCTCCAGACATAGATGTAATTGGCGCATCAAGAGTGTCTCTAAGTCGAAATGCCCCTAATTCAAGTCTCATTTCCCCATAGACTTATATTATATAATTTTAATTGGTATTTTGTGAAATAAATATTCTTCAAAATTCCATGAAAAAATTGTTTGCCTCTTGAATTTGATTCAGTTAATATCTTTTCAACTCAAGAAGAACATTTGGAGAATTGAATAGTGTACAGTGGTACCTCACAGAACAAACTCCTCGTAAAACGAACGTTCCGCAGAATGAACGTTTTTTTCAAGGAAAATCTTTTTTTTTACCCTCGTACTACGAACAAAATTTGTAGTACAAACTTTTTTTTTCCACAAAAAATCTGAAAAATTCAAAAATTCGAAATTTTTTAAATATTTCTGTAAAGGCTCTAAAAAATTGGAAAAATCAGAAAAAATCATCCACCATAATTATATTCAATTGAGAAGCTATTTATATTATTTAAGATAGAAAAAAATTTTAATTAGCAATCCCAAAAATTTTTTTTTAAAAATCCAAATGAATACTGTACCAGCTGTGATCCTAACTGCTTTAGAATAATTTTAAACCCTGCAATCCACAGTTCCTGAAAATATTGAGATGAAAAATGTCTTTGAAATTGAAGTTTCATCTGGTTTTCCCCCAAATTTTCAAAACTGATGCTCAAGTAAATTTTTCAGAAAGTTTGCATTGCAGGGTAAAAGATGGCTTTCAAATGAGCATAACCCCTTAGATTTTTTCAAAATTTATTGTTTCTAAGAGGGTTATGTTCAAAGCAGACACATTTTCAGCAAAATTCTGCTTTGAGAATAACCCCCCTGTAGAGGCAATGTTTAAAATTTTATGCATTGATGATAAAATCTGTGGATTTTTGTTTTACATCTCTTGATCAAAATTTGAATTGCAGGGGCTATGCTCAAAGCAAAATGAATTTTCAAAGAATTTTTGCTGTGAGCAGATCAGCAGAGACACCTTGAAACAAAATTTTGAAACCTTCAATCTACTCTCCCTAAAATTCAAATGAAAGTCTAATTTTGAAACTATTTTGCAAAACCCCCTTATGAACAATGTTGGAAGAGATTTCAACTTACAATGCACACATAAAAAGAAAACTGAGTTTAAATCCCATTTTCAAAAATAATTTTTGTCTTAATATTTTTCAAAACAGTTTGGATCATAGGTTTAATGTTTCACATGTAGGGTAATGCTCAATGAGTGCTAAAATTGCTTTGATGGAAACAAAGAGACGTTTTTGGAATTTTTTTTTAATTTTTTTGAATTTTTTTTTTAATTTTTTTGAATTTTTTTGAATTTTTTTGAATTTTTCAGAAATTTGGGAAGAAATTAAATGATTTCCCATAGAAGTCTATGGGAAATCATGATTCGCAGTACAAACGTTTCATACTACAAACGTAGCTCCAGAACGGATTACGTTTGTAGTGTGAGGTACCACTGTTCCTCTGTACAGTACATTGAGATGATGGCATCTGTAAAAATAAAATTCAAGTTGCAAAGAGAGATGAAGGAAGTCCCACTAGGCTATATAATTATTTTTTAATTAGCTGAATGGATGGGAAAATGATGGGAGAAATCCCAAAGAATTTTTCTTGCATAGACTTTATGGTTTGAAATATTTGTTTCTTGCAATTAAGCCTCATGAAAGTCGATTTTCCTCGAACTTATTGCCAATTTTGTCATGCAATGTATGCATGTTGAGTCAGTGTCTGCATATGTTGGGCTTTTTTATGCCCTTTTCAATGAAAAGTAAATGTTCCTATGTCAAATTGTCTGCATGTTGAGGTGTCCACATGTGGGGGTCTCACTGTAATTTATAATTTTGCACACTTTGGTTCAAGTCAATGAGTAAAGCTGTTTCTTGCCGTTTTTTTTTAGCTGCAATGAAACCAATAAATGACACAATTCAAAGGTTGATCCGTTTGAGTGATTTTTAATTTTTTATAGAGACTATCCTATTTGATGAGAGCGATGCTCTTTGCTGTGGAGAACACTCAAACAAAACTGTCCAATTACAGGTGAACTTGGAAATAAAAGTTTTAAAAATTATCTGGAGCATGGGCATGTGATTCTCAGTAATAATCTAATGATACCCCCCAAAACATACCTTAATTTTTCTGAATGTGGCGTATTTCTCATTCATGACAGGAAATCTGTTGTGGCACGAATAGGTAAGTTGGCATTAAATCAGGGTGTCCCTTGAGAACAGGATGGAGGGAGATTTGTTCCAGGGTAATTCAAGTCACTATATGCAGTGCGTGGTGGCACTAAATTGGTTGGTACTAAGTCAAGGGTAGATTTTATACAGGCAGGTTGAATCTGAAAATATTTCCCAGTCATTAATTTTGAAAATCTTATTATATAGCAAATTATTCAGGATAACAAACTTGTTGCTGAAGTCCCCATCAGCAGAAGCTTATTGTTGCAAGGAGATTTTACTGTTGTACTGTACAACTCCACAGGTTCTTCTTTGACCCTGTGTCTGGCTGCTGGGGCTTCTTGTTCACTGTGTCAAATGCTACCCCCAGAAACATACCTTAATTTTTCTGAATGTGGCTCATTCAAGACAGGAAATCTGTTGTGGCACTATTGAGTGAGAATTGGCATTAAATCAGGTTGTCCCTTATTAAGAACAGGATGGAGGGAGATTTGTTCCAGGGTAATTCGAGTCACTATATGCAGTGCATGGTGGCACTAAGTCAAGGGTAGACTTTATGCAGGGAGGCTGAATCTGAAAAAGTTTCCCAGTAATTAATTTTGAAAATCTCATTACCGTATTTACTCGAGTACAACGCGCACCTTTTTTCCCAAATTTCAGAAGAAAAAAGGGGTGCGCGTCATAAGAGTGTAAAAAATTTTCAAGAAGTTTTAGGAAGTTATGTGTGCATTATACTTGATTATAATGGAGATATTTTGAGCAAATGTAAACATTTTTTTTTACTGAAAAAGTTGAAAATTGATGAGATTTTTGTTCAATTCTTACCTAAAGTCAATTTTTTGGTTTATATTTGCAAAATTTTGTGGTTTCAGATTCACTAAAAATTGGGGTGCCCGTCTTACTTGGGGATAAGATTTTAGCAAAATTTCCAACTCAAAAACCCCTCTGCGCGCCTTACTTGAGGGCAAGTGGTACTCAAGTAAATATGGTATATAGCAAATTATTCAGGATAACAAACTTGTTGCTGAAGTCCCCATCAGGAGAAGCTTATTGTTGCAAGGAGATTTCACTGTTGTACTGTATATAACTCCACAGGTTCTTTTTCGACCCTGTGTCTGGCTGCTGGGGCTTCTTGTTCACCGTGTCCAAGCTGGTGGAACTCGGGGACACCGTATTCATCCTCCTGCGCAAGCAACCCCTCATTTTCCTCCACTGGTACCACCACGTCACAGTGCTGATTTACTGCTGGCTGGGCCACACGACCCTCTCGGCCACGGGCCACTGCTTCGGCTGCATGAACTTTGCCGTACACTCCGTCATGTACTCCTACTACGCTCTCAAGGCCGCGGGGGTCAAAGTGCCGACCCAGGTCGCCTTTTGCATCACCACGGCGCAATTGGCACAAATGGTGGTCGGCATTCTCGCCAACCTGGTCGTGTTGCGACAGAAACTCGCCGGGAATGTGTGCCACGTTTCGGACACCCTCATGAACCTCGCGTTCGTCATGTACTTTTCCTATTTCTTGCTTTTCGCGAAATTCTATTACGAGGCGTATTTTTGCCGAAATCGGTCAAGAGTTTATAATAAGGATGTGTCGCTGATGGAGAATCACCAGAAGAAGAAACTCACGTGATCTCATATATATATATATACATATTATCTGTTAGAACTGTTATTATAGGAGAAACGCTAATTTTCCTTTTTCATCAGATAATTTCACCTTCCATTGTCCTTCCAAAATTTCAGATGCTTACTTCTGATAAATGTATTATGCTGAAGAAAATTTCCTTTTTGATTTCTTTGTATATATTTTCTTTTCTTGTACTGTATATATATATATAGTCCTGTGAATATAGTGCTGAAGAAATATATATATATATATACAATATAGATATACAGTACAAGAAAAGAAAATATATACAAAGAAATCAAAAAGGAAATTTTCTTCAGCATAATAAATTTATCAAAAGTAAGCATCTCAAATTTTGGAAAGACAATGGAAGGTGAAATTATCTGATGAAAGATAAAAGTTAGCGTTTCTCCTTCAATAAAAATTCAGACAGATTTTCACTTGCTGAAATAAAATATTTTAATTTTTCATTCTGATAAACCTTTCTTCAAGTCTACTTTTCTAATTTTTGAAGACATTCAATCATAGCTGCTTCATTGATTCTTAACTTAATTTTTAAAATAAACAGAAACTCTGTGAATATATGTTAAAAATTCTTGTGAACAAATATTTTTTTGAGTGAGCAAAAATTTCATGAAACTTTGCCAGTCCAAAAAAAATTATTTGAAAATGTGGTGGTCTGCAAACATTTTATGGAAATTTGTTATTCTGTGCTGGGCCTAAAAAGGGTTGGGGAACACTGATTACAAAATGAATCAGAATGAAAATGTAGAGAATATCTCTTAATTTTCTAGAAGAAATATGGAAACCACCCCAGAAATTCTCCAAATAAGAGATATTAAGGATTTTGGATTTTCCAGTTCAGGTATACATCTCCATTTTCTAAATGTTTGAGAAACCCCGAATATTCTCTCAGAGGGATTCTAGTGGATTTCATCAAATTTTCCTGGTAAATGGATTACTGATTTTCACTCAAGTATTGTTGGCAACACTGTGTCTTGCACAATGTAGACCCCAACCCCCATATGTTGATGCAGATGTATGTAGAAAACCAAAGATCTTTCAGAAGGAAATCTCAGCGATTATTTTCGTATGAGCTTCGGAATTTTAATTTCGATTATTTTCTTAGTGTAAAAATTTAGGAAAAATCTGATTCGAGTGAATTTATGCTGATGCTTGAATTGAAAGTCGCTCATAGTTTTCGCTCTCGGAAAAATCCGATAGTCGAAATTGCCGAGGGATGTTCGCTATATATTGTGGAAATTATGCATGATGCTATTGAATATGTTGAATTTTCTGCTCTTTTTGAGTGATATTTTTACCCTGTTCATGATTCTTGGGAAAAAGTGGATATTGGATTCAAAAGTGAAATTTTCATGCGAATGGATGAGATATGCTGATCAAAAAAAATTTTAATTTTTGAAAACGTCGAAGCAAAAGAAAGGCATACTGTTGGAAATTTTAAAAAATTGAAGGGGGTTTCCGGGTAATTCAATTCTATTTTTTGTTTCAGTATGTCAATTTTCTGTTCCAAACTTCGAATAAAAATGGCAAAGAGTCGAAAATAAACGTTCGGATCCCTGAATTGGCGTCATGGAATTCAATGAAAATTTCCAAATAAATTCAGAAGAAATTTACCGAGATTGTATTTCTGCTATTCCACTGATCGTTTATTTTCTGCATTGAAAGTTTATGAAAACATTTTCACGTTGGAAATTGGTTACATTTGTAAACACTAAAAAAAGGTTAAAAAGGAAACAAAGAATTGTATTTTTTATTCACTGTTTGCAAATAAGGCAACGTTTTGCTAATGTCGGAGGGCAAAGAAACGCGGGTTAGAAAAACATTTTCTGCGTTGCGAAAAAAACGGAAATATTTCGTCGGAATTTTTTCTGGGTTTCGTGATCGATCGTGGAAAAATTGTTGGGATCTTTAGAGTTTAAACTTTTTGAAATCATTTTTATGTTGGAAATTGGTCACATTTTTCAACACTAAAAAAGTTTGAAAAAACTAAGAAGAATCTTTTTGATTCACTGCTTTTCAAAGGCAAAATTTTCCAAAAGTTGAACGAGGGCATATATAGAAAAGGGTTGAAAAAAATTTTGCGTTGCGAAAAAAAATCGGAAATATTTCGTCGGCATCTTTTCTGGGTTTCGTAAAAGTTGTGGAAAATTCGTTGGTATATTCAGCCTTGAAAGTTTTTGAGAAATTTCTTGTTGGTAATCGGTCACATTTGTCAAGACTAAAAAGTTTAAAAACGTACAAAGAATTTTGAAATAGTTTTGATTCACTGCTTTGGAAAGGCAAACTTTTCCAAATGTTGAACGAGGGCATATGAATCAAGAAAAGGGTTTAGATTTTTTTTTTTGCGTCGCGAAAAAAATTCGGAACGATTTCGTCGGCATGTTTTCTGGGTTTTCGTGAAAGTTGTGGAAATTTTTCAATAAACGTGGGGAGTGATTCAGCCAGTTTTTTCCAAAAGAAAATTGTTCGAATTTATTCCTTTCTTTCTTGGCCTCGAGTTTTTGCACGCAGAAAAGAAATTCATGCTGCAAACGTGGACTCGTCGTGACGTCGCCAATGTATATATATACACGTTTTTGCAAACGTCAGACCCTCACCCGACAAGAACGGGATCGAATCGCAGGTTTTTCCTCCCATTTTTATTTTCTGGTGGGGAACATCGTCTTTTTATTTTCTCGTTGGTATAGTGTGTCTCGTCATCACCTGCAGTGCAGAAAAATTTTGTTGGCGTGCCACATCATTCGGCATTCGACATCATCATGAAGACATCTTCGTCGTTGTCGAAAGAAAACCCTTTGGAGGCTCCCCTGATTTTCCCCTTTGAAGATTACTACGACCAACAGACCGTGCTCGAGTTTTTGCAGTCCTACAAAATCATTCCGTATGGATCCGTGGCTGTATACTTGGTATTTGTGTTCCTCGGGCCGGTGTTGATGAGAAACAGGCCGAGGTTTGAGTTGAAAACTCCTCTGTTGCTGTGGAATGTGTCGCTGGCAGTGTTCAGCATGTTTGGCACTTATCGAACTGCTCCGACACTTTACAGACTGGTGCAGGCTGGAGGGCTTCACGCTGGCATCTGCGACAACACGTGAGATGGAGAGAAAACAAAAATTCGAATGGAACAACAAGATTTTTTAAAGTATTTATTGCAGTAAAATCTCATTACAGCAAATACCATTACAACAAATTTTTGAGTACAACAAACTTTTTTTCCAAATCCCGGCAGAAATCCTATGGAGTACATGTAATCAAAATATAATCATGACTGACTCACCAATTCCGGTATTAAAAACTTTTTTGAAGAACATGTTGTGATTTCTTATAATGAAACATCCCCAATGAAGGCAGATACAGTCTCAAATTTTCCCTTCAAAATGTGACCTGACTGGTTCTTGGGGCATTATATGGAGTAGAATCAAGAAGAAAAATTCTTCAAAATTGAACTGAAAATTTAAAATGGTACTTTCCTTTTATCTCTGTACTTCATTCCTAGACTGCACTACAATCCAGACAAATCTTTATAGGATGAGTTCATAATCACAACAACCTACCAGAAACTGTGAATTTTATTTTTCTGCATTCTGCTGAAACTGATTTTGGGAAGTGGTTAGGTAAAGTTAGGTTAGGTCAAGTTTTGTTCATTAAAAGATAAAACCTGACCTAACCTAACTTTACCTAACCGCCTCCAAAAATCAGTTTCAGCAGGAACCCAAAGAAACAGAAACTGATTTTGGGGGGCGGTTAGGTGAAGTTAGGTTAGGTCAGGTTAAATTGGACAGAGAGAAGGTACAGAGGTAACAGGAAAGTAGGAACAGAGGTAACAGGAAAGTAGGTACAGAGGTAACAGGAAAGTAGGTACAGAGGTAACAGGAAAGTACCTTAAAATTAAAAATGATTCTAGCATATCTGGGAGGTATAGTGAAGTTGGATCAAGTAAAAATGAGTTTGAGGGAAATTTTGAAGTAAATGGCTTAAGGGAAATTTTGAAGTAAATGGCTTAAGGGAAATTTTGAAGTAAATGGCTTAAGGGAAATTTTGAAGTAAATGGCTTAAGGGAAACCTTAATTTAGTGTCAATGCACTTAGTGCCACCAAAATTACCTGTCCTGAATGAAAAATTGGCCAACATTCAGCCTAGGGATATCATTGGATTATTACCAACCAAGAATCACCTGGTAATGCTCAGGATAATTTTTAAAAACTTAGTTTTCTGAATTTGCATGTACAAGGGATTTAACAAAAGTTCTCAGCATAGAAATTAAAATGGCTTATAATTGAGCGGAAAACAAATTATTCTTTAGGGAAAATACATTCTTTGGCACACAAAAATATTGGCCCTGTTTGAAAATTTTTTTTATGTTTTGCAAAATTCACCCTGGCAGAGTTTTCTCTCCAAGTCTACACTCAAAAGATGAGGCGCCCTTCCTGCAGTTTTTGTTGTTGTAGCCCAACTTTTCCCTCAGAATTCTTGAAATCAACATGGCATTAATTCCAAGGGTTGACTCCAGGTTTACCAAGGTAATTCTGCCATTTTCATCAAAAGCCGCCTTATTCACAGCCGCCAATGTCAAACAGGGCAAATTTTTTTGTGCCAAAGAATATTTTTTTCCTAAAGAATACTTTGTTTTCAGCTCGATTAGACGCCATTTTAATTTCTATTCCAAGAAATTTTGTTAGAACCCTTGTATGTCATTTGGTGGTTTTATCTAAATTTTCTCCACAACAAAGAGCATCTCAATAACTGAGACACAGTAGCTTCTTTAAAGAATTGAAGATCATTCCACCTGACCTTGGGGTTGTGTGATTTTGTTGACACATAAGATTGTTGATACAAAAAATGCAAGAAACAGTTCCACTCTTGTACTTAACCAAATTTGTGCAAAAATATAATATATTTTGTACTATAAAGTACATTCAAATGCTCTAGACACAGTTTATTTCAACCTCACATTTTTTGGCTTGGCTTTTTTTTTTAACAGACTCAAGGGCCTAACAATTCTGCAAAGAATCCTGTTTTACCAATAGTAGGAGTCATAAAAGGAATTTTCTTCGAATGGAATACCCTCAAATTTTGTGCCACAAAATGTGCCAGGACAAATGATGACATTAAATCAAGGTTTGAGTGTATCTTCCATCAGGGACCTTATTATGAAGGATTTGTTTTAATTCGAGATCCATGGTACTTTGAGCATGACTGAAATTTTGTGGAAAACACTTACATTGAAACCTCATGAGCCTCCACCACTTGCGAGGTTTTTTTGCAGTTAAACAAACTTTTGAAAATAATATTAAAATTAGGCATAATAGGAAATACAATTGTCATTCTTCTAGAAAACCTTCAAGATAAAAGATTGCTAAACAATATGAAACTCGTGGTATAATAGAGAATACAAATCTCAGCCTTCTAGAAGACAATCAAAAGAACCCTGGGAAGCGATGGAAGTGTAAATTATATCTGTTCATAAGAGGTAAATAATGTCATCTTTGTATTTGTGTTTTTTAATTCAAGACCTCTTGCAGAAACCTTGAATCTTGTTGTTGGATGTTTTTGGAGCAGAATAAATTGACATGAGAGCATATTGGAGTTCTCAATAACTTTTGAAGGTGGCATTTTAATAGTTTTTTTAATGCTTCTATCATTTGGGGAAGATTTGTTTTTCAAAATAAATTGGCTGTTATACTGAGGGTGGCACCTCATTAGGGAATGATGTATCATGAGCTATAGCAAAAAAAAAATCATTGACAATTTTTACTCACATATTTTTATTTTAAATTTGGCAAATGATTACTTAATTTTCATGATGTACAGAATGTTTTTAGCCTTCAATATGCTCCAAAGGCCTGCTCAAAGATTGAAAATGGGTCAACAAAATACTAAAAACAGTAAAAGTGAATCATGAACAAAAATTGTTGAAGTATGATCAAAAGTCATGATGGTGGGTGTTGCTGTTAGAAAAATACAAAAAGCTGCCTTATTTCTTATTTCTCAAATTCCCTGGCATTCGGAGTAGGTTGTAAATTTTTCTCAAAAGATTTTTGATATAAATCAATTGCGTTTCTAATAATGCGTTCTGATATCAGCACAGATTTATACGTATATGCAGCACATGGAAGGAATTTCCACATTGAAATAAAGTCAACACGGAAACATTCCGCATTTTCTTTATTTTAAACGAAGATGATGGTTTAAATTTAATTGTCCTCAATAAAAGACACTTTTATTCCCTTTTCAGATACATGACCTGGAAGGTGACTGGGTTATGGTGCTTCCTTTTCACGATGTCAAAAGTTGTCGAACTTGGCGACACTGTCTTCATCATTTTGCGCAAACAACCTTTGATCTTCTTGCATTGGTGATTATTTTTCTCTTCTTCTATTGGTTTCTATGATCAATATCCACTGAAAATTTTTTTGGCACTTTCATGTTATCTCTGTACCTAATTTCCTGTTATCTCTGTACCTATACTTTCCTGTTATCTCAGTATTGACTTTCCTTTTATCTCTGTACCTTCCCTCTGACCAATTTAACCTGACCACCTCCCAAAATCAGTTTCAGTAGAATGCGGAAAAATAAAATTCACAGTTTCTGGTAGGTTGTTGTGATCATGAGCTTGTCCTAAAGATTTGTCTGGATGGTAGTGCAGTCTAGGAATGAGGTACAGAGATAACAGGAAAGTACCAAAAATTCAAATCCTACATTAATTGTCAGTCCGCGACTGTTTTTTATATGTTTGCAGTAGTGGTTTGTGATGTGTAAAATTATTGGAAGAATTTTCTCAGTGCTGTGGGAGCATACTGCTTAAAATCGTGTATCAGTGAATGTGAATAAAAATTATATTTGGTTCCATAGTGGCCACACTGGAATACAGGGTTGCCGCAAAAAATAATAAGCTAAGTAAAATCATCTCCCATTATTGACCTGTTTGACACTGCGAAACAATTTCTAAGTCTGTTCAAATGCCTTTTAAAGACCCTTTCAACCTGTTTTAGTTGAAAAATGAGGGACAAAGTGCGGACTGATGAGCTTTTATCATGAAGTTTTTAGACTGGTAAAGGAGATAAAGGTTAAATTTTCTTTGCAATACATACAAGAAAGCAAGGTTTTCATGCCATTCATGTGCATATAGCATAGAAAACGTAGCAAATTCAAGCAAAATATGTTTCAAAATATTATGGTTCAATTTTTATGCTGCCCCATAAACTTTTCATTCCCAAGAAAATATTCTACCCCTGTCCAGCCTTGTGATAGAACATGTGGCAAAAAATATTTCACCCCTGTTTTATTTTTTTTAAACTCCAATAAGGTTCAATTTGGTGAGTCTAAAAAGGCTTTTCTCTTTTTCTGAGCAAAACTAGTGTTCAGGAATGTACCTTTATTGCCATTGAACTTGGCAATCCTTTGTTAAATCATGTAATTTTCCTCAGTCATCATATGTATAAATTTCAGACTACAGATCAGAATGGCATTTTCTACAGTACATTGTTTCATAATTTTGAAATGTAACTCCAGCCTCTGGAGATTTTTAATACCCTTGATTCATCATTTTATGACTTCATTTTCTGCGAGTTTCACTGTACACTCTGACTGATTCTTTCATATTATGAATACTGGACCAGCATTCACAATCCTCATCATCTCAGTTTAGAACCAGATAAATCCTTCTGGGTGCACAGTTTAGTTTTTGATAAGAATACAGACAAAAAGGTACTGTAACTGAATCTTCTATGTACAGTATCTGTATCTTGAGTTCTTGATGACCAATGTCATGTAAAATTAGGTCATCATTAAGATTCCACAAAAACAATTCAAATGAAATTATCTGTACATGAAGACGAGATCTTCAATAATTAAGAAAAATTAGATGAAATATAATTTTCAGACAGATGGAGATCTTAATGGAGGAATAAAACTAGGAATCAGCAATTAACTATCATTCATATGTGAAAAGAAATTGTCAAACAAGGAATCCTTCGGCACCATCAATGTATTTTTTCTCAAGGGATAGTTCAGCAGCAGATCAATTACCAGGCAGAATAGGGAAAATTCAAGAAAATAACGGCCAGTGGGATAAAAACTTATCTGAATCAATCTCTGAAGAATTTTGTGTCTCCCACAATAGACTGATTTTCCGCTAAAAATATGGTGTTCAAAATATTTGCACACCTCAAAAGCTTGTGAAGCTCAAAAATGTCTGAGACCTATTATTTTGCAGCATAAATAGTTTGTGTGATATTTTAATTTGAAATAACTGTTCCATCTCAACACTTCAATAACTTTATTTCCAGAGGTTAAAAAACCTCATTTCAAATTAATGTTTACAGCAGTAGCTATACATGGTATGAGTTGCAAGATTGATCATCCTGTAAGAAAACACATTTCTTACATAGTTCTTAGGATTGTAAATATCTGTTTCTTGTAATTTGGCCTGAAATGCCTTTGCAATTTTAGAACGCAATGTCCACACGTATGGCCTTTTTTATGTCTTTCTAAAATGGAAAGATAAGTGTCTGTAGGTTGAATTGTCCACATGTAAAGGTGTCCACAAGTGGGGGTCTCACTGTATATTGCCATTTTTGGTCACTGAAAACCAGGGTATGATCATCATGTTCCTTGAGAATACTCTCAGTTTTTATCTCTCAGTTTTTATCCGAAAATTCTAGTTGTACATCTGATTAATCCAGGGCAGATGATTCTTCAATAAAATATTTGTTAGTTCAGACAGTAATTGATTTCAAGCCCTGAGACAATAACTAATGTGGTTCATGAATGAAAGAATGAGCAGAACACTTTATTTGCTGCTTTTCAGCATTTACAAGGTTTAATCAAGATTTCCACAACCAAACCCCCGTCCCACCCAACCAAAATCCACTCAATGACATTTAATCGCTTCAGAGCAGGAAACAGAACACAAATTTATTACAAAAATAAAAGAAAATACAATCAATGAAATACAACTGGACATCTGACATGTATATGCATACACCCATTCATTCCCTGACATTGGAAACAAAATATATGTAAAAATTAATTTAAAGCACAAGGTCTTCAGCTTGTTTCTGTTTGAGGTTTAGTTGAATGAAAAAATTAGAGAGAATCTTTGATGAGTAATCATATATAAGGCTAACAGTTTATCTTCATCTTTCAAGATTTCAGAAAGGGTGTCTCTTCATTATTGAATTCCAATATACTTGTAAATCTTAAGCTTGTTTCTATCAGTGTGAAATGCTGGACATAAGAGAAGGTGCTCTGGTGATGCACAAACTAATTTATTCATGCTGTAGGAGTTACACCACTTGGACACTTTTGAAAGTTGGATGAATTTTTTACTAAAGTGCGGTATCCCTTTTAATGTGGTTTATATCCCTTTTTTGCCATAATTATGCATCAGGTACCACCACATTACCGTGCTGCTCTACTGTTGGGAATTCAACAGCCAGTCCTCGTCCATCGGACTCTCCTGCGGCAGCATGAACTACTCTGTCCACTCTCTCATGTACTCGTACTATGCCCTGAGGGCAGCCCGGATCCGCATGCCCACATGGGTAGCAGTGCTCATCACTGCGGGTCAAATGAGCCAAATGGTAGTGGGCCTGTTCTGGAATGTGGTAGCCATCAGGTTCAAGTACTCGGCTCGGGGATGCGACGTCTCGGATGCTGGAATTGTCGCAGGAATGGTCATGTACGTGTCGTACTTTGTGCTTTTTGCCAATTTCTTTGTGCACACCTACTTGCGGCGAGATGGGAAACACAGCATTGCTGCATCATCTGGCAAACCGAAAGGAGCCTTATTGGTGGCCAAGAAGGAACACTGATGATGATGATGAGGCAGTCGTCATTTTTGTTTGTGTTTGAAAAAATGGATCAGAAACATTTTGTGTGTGGGAGGGAAATATATATATACATACAATTCAGGGCACATGTTGTTACCAACAGACCATCAGCTGTGTTGCTTTCACTTGTCATTTAAAAGAAAGACAATATTGATGAGTTATAGGTTTAGTGATTGTGGCCTCACTGAAGAAGAAGAGAAGTATATGCGGGCCAGCACAATGTAAATACATCAATGAAAAAAGCAGAAAAAGAACTCGAATTAAAGCAGGAAAAAAACATCAAAGAAAGGTTTGTTCATGAAAAAAAACTTATAACTTACTTACTTATATTTGATTTCTTTAAACTGGCAGATGATGGTCAGGGAAAATAATGAGGTGCTTTTTCTGCACCTAAAATTCCCAATTTCATTGCAAAGATGTGCATCACTGCAGATGTGGCACTGACTATAGGTTTGGCCAACAGAACCTGACTTTGAAAAAATTAGGCCACAACATTCATCCTTTATTTAGTTGGGATAATTCAATGGAAATGCCTGTCTCATCTGCCTAGTTACAAAAATTTCCTCCCCACATGATAGTGCGCCAAATTTGGAACATGCCTTTTAAAACAAGGCCTGCCAATAGGAACCCATTGTAATCCAGGAAATTCCCATACAGTACTTTGTTGTTGCATGGGGCTTGGAAGGACATATTCACCTTTTTCATGTGTCAGACAATTACTTGAGCATTTCTTCTTTATTTTTGAAGAGTAGTAGGTGTACCAACTGCCAAGCCCTAGCGTACCACTGGTGCGAATGGCATGCGTACCACTGGTTGAAAAGCCCTGTTTGCAAATCTGTTCAGAAACAATTCATGGCCTTCAAAAGATTTGATACCTTGATTAGTGCAACCGTACGCAGCATTGATACCTTTGACTGAAAGCACAGTACATTTGCACATCATACAAACATCACATGCACTATTACACTGCACAGTTCACTGCGTCATTCAATAGATGCAAGATGATATGACGCACACAGTGCATGCATGCTGATTTTGCCATGCATGAAATACCAGAATGGGCAGACTGGACAAACATCTGATCACTTAATCCCCGCGGCAATTCGATACTTATTCGGTCGGAAGATGGCGTCTACCATTGCATTGTCCGGCGAAATTCCATCGGGAAAAGAACTAATCAGAGAGTCGCAGCTATGGTTAGGTTGACACCATTGTTGTGTTTTGAAAACGTATCACTTCAGCTGTATGAAGTGAGAATTTGTTTCAGTTCAAGAGTATATCTTAAATACCATCTGGGTATACGTACAACATCGCTTGCGTGCACGTAGTATGAGCTGTTTCGTGTGAGTCGCCAGGTACTCATAGATTGTTCGAGTGTTCGTGAGAACTGCAAAAGCAATGGTGAATTCGTTTGACTGGAATCGATTTACTGCGGAAGAGAAACTCACAAATATGCAAGGATTTTTTGGTGTTCGAAAGTATGTAGCGATCTAATTCAAGTGCTCATCATGCGTAGACTTCATCGATTGTGGATCCCGTATTACAGGTCATGCGATTTTATGAACATTTTTGACTAATATGGAGTTTCCTTCGACAGGAATTTGCGCGGCGGAGAAGGTGGTGGAGTGCGCAAGCAGTGCTGCAGGAAAAATTACACGTTGTAGCGATCTTGATATCGTTATTCCTCCATAGTGACCCTGTCTTTCGCATTGTGTGGCACACGCGTGTCCACCTAAAATTGGAACTACTCTGCTTAACATCGTTACTGGGATGTCAGGGTCACCAGTGATTGACAAGCGTAAGCTGATGACGGGCAGCAGTGCGGGTGGGGTCGGAAGTGGTGTCGGCGTCGTTGGAGGCGGTGTCGCGTCGTCTAATAAACGACCCCGAATGGACACCCTCGGCGGCCGTGGAACAGGACCAATCGCCAATGGTCCTATGCACCCTAGGCCGCTTGTTGCTTTACTCGATGGACGTGATTGTTCTATTGAGATGCCCATCCTGAAGGACGTAGCAACTGTTGCATTTTGTGATGCTCAGAGTACTTCCGAGATTCACGAGAAGGTGTGAACAATCCGCATATTTGATGTTATCTTGTTGGTTTTGCGGAATTTGTGTCGTAGCATGGGTTTAATGACGGTTCTCGGCGTATATTCAGCGCGAAATGTTCGATTATGCTCCCCATGTATCAACGACCTTGCTCTCAATGACAGGTTCTCAATGAAGCTGTGGGCGCTTTGATGTGGCATACAATCACCCTACATCGAGAAGATCTGGAAAAATTCAAAGCTTTGCGAGTGATCGTTCGCATCGGAAGCGGCGTGGACAACATCGATGTGAAAGCAGCCGGCGAGTTGGGCATAGCGGTTTGCAACGTTCCTGGTTACGGCGTCGAAGAAGTTGCGGATTCCACGATGTGCATGGTGCTGAGTCTATACCGTCGCACGCTTTGGCTGGCGAACATGGTCCGAGATGGAAAGAAGTTCACAGGGCCTGAACAGGTCCGCGATGCTGCCCAAGGTTGTGCTCGGATCCGCGGGGACACGCTTGGTATTGTGGGACTGGGGCGAATCGGATCCGCAGTCGCCCTGCGTGCGAAAGCTTTTGGGTTCAACGTGATCTTCTATGACCCTTACCTGCCGGATGGAATCGAAAAGAGTCTGGGCCTGACACGAGTTTACACCTTACAGGTGGGCAGTATTTTGGAACCACAAGATGTACCCCGGTACTAGTATTCCTGTGAATTTCGGTTAGGTACACTATCTTTTGGCGAGGATTTACGAGCGATTCACGGCGAAATCATGAAAGCTGTGTTAGAGCAGAAGAAGGTTGGGGGTACCTCGAGTTAGTATTTGTGCTTGTTCAAGTGGGTATAGAAGAACGGTGAAGTTTCACTCTGTAAAAACAGACGATCTTTGAGAAGAAAGCAGAATTCCTCAGTATTATCGAGTTTGTGAAGAAATGTGACGATTTTTTAGTTTGGTGACGGTGTAAGATTCATTGACCGGTTTTTGAGGTTATTGTTTTTATTCTAAATATATCATGTTTAGACCCTGTTTGGTAGGAAATGCTGTATGTGAATAGTCCGTCTTCGAAAGTCCTGGTACATCCCTGTTATGTCCGTGATGAAGTTTTAAGATAAAATCAGGCTGGTCTGCCTCATCTCATATCAAATTCAATCTGAAATACGTTCGAAGGAACAAAATAAATGTTGGGAACATCCTCAAATGTTTAGAATACTGTGTTTTTTGTACCATAAAGTGTAACGATGAAGAACTAGACGTGAGGTCTCGCCTAACCAGATATTCTAAGTGGATGAGCCCTAATTTCTTCGCTATTTTTCTAGGATCTGCTTTATCAATCTGATTGTGTTTCGCTACACTGTACGCTGAATGAGCACAATCATCACTTGATCAACGACTACACCATCAAGCAGATGAGACCTGGGGCATTCTTGGTCAACACTGCCCGCGGCGGCCTAGTGGACGAGTCGGCGCTCGCAGCTGCACTGAAAGACGGTCGTATTCGTGCAGCTGCGCTCGATGTGCATGAGAATGAACCGTTTAATGCATTTGCCGGTGAGTGTTCGCCTTTGCCGGGAGGAAATTTGTGGATTTTGGCTGTGAAATGTGCATTTCTGAAGAGCTAGTTTCCATTCGTAACCTGCTCTGAAGTGCAAGTCTAAGTGTACAGTCGGACCTCTCGAAATCAAATTTGAAGAGTCCAGCAAAACAATTCGACTTGGGGCGGTTTTGAATTGCAGAGGTTAGGAAGACTAGGTGTGAAAATACTGGCGGCAAATTTTATAAGGAATAATTGTGGCGTGAATGTTTGCTGCAACTTTATGTAGTGAATCCAAAATTATTTCATCCATTATTCAAACGAAATAAAAAAGGCTGTATAACTGGAAACGTCAGCCAAAATGAGTCTACAGAATGCAGAACCTTTAGTCACGGACCAATTAAAGTTGCTAATTTTCTTTTTCAGAAGCATTATTTAAGTTTCCTCTCCTACCTTTTCTTGAAAAATTCACAGTTGAAACATTTCGAGTTGAACAGGTTCAGGTTACGTTGTTTTCTAGTTACTCTTGGCAAGGACCGGAAACAAATTTTAGTTCGAGAGGTTTTCGACTTGCAGAGATTCGAGTTAAAGATGTTCGACTCGATTAGAATATGTTAGGGATGCTGAATTATCGATACTTGTTTGATCGGTGTTGCGGAATTTATATTTTTTCTGGCACCTCGCACCTGTACTTATCTACACATGCTCGTCGTCTGGCTGTTTTGGTAACTGCTATTCTGGTACTGTACTTGCTCTTTCGACCAAAAGCAAAATTTATTTCATTGTTTCTTGCCCCCTTTGCAACGTGCCCCGTGCATTCTCCCTGTTGCAGTCTGGCTCTGTTTTTTGCACTTCTCTACTTGAAGTTATTGATGTACTGTACTAGCTGTCGAGTTACGCACCCTTTTGACACTTACAGAATTTTTGTGTTCATATGGCACGATAAAACCAGTCATCAATACAGTGGAACCAACGACAAAATTCGAGTTCAGGAGTTTTGAATTGGGGACACAAGCATTTTTGTTGCGGAAAATAAATTAAATCACGGGCAATGGTAATTGGCTAGGCCTTAAATTGCTTCTTAGATTAGTTGAAACTACCGTATGCCAAACTTGGAGGCAGGGGTTAATTCTCTCGTCTTTCACTTCCTTTCGGAATGCGTCTTGACATTTTTACAGTACTGTAATGCTTTTATCTTTCATTTTTCTTTAAAATGACGGGGGAAAAGTTACGGAAAATTTGAGTTTGAGGAGGAAAGTCTTATGAGTTAGGGTGGTTTTTGATGCATAGTTTCTAAGAGGATTCAGCAGGGACTTGAAACAAAATTTTACCGAGAGAGGTTTGAGTTCTTGAGGTTCAAGTATATACAGTATTACCAAGATTTTGCTTTCTGTCGCTCAGACCTGCTTGATTAGAATGCCAATGTTCCAGTTGGACGCCATGGGTTTTGATTATCATTTGTTTATTCATCGACGAAATGTTTCGTTTATATGGATGTTTTCAGGACCGCTGAAAGACGCGTCGAATTTGATGTGCACACCGCACTCTGCATTTTACTCTGACGCGGCCATGACGGAATTGCGCGAAATGGCAGCCTCGGAAGTTAGACGAGCCATCGTGGGCCGAATCCCGGACTCGTTGCGCAACTGCGTCAATAAGGACTGCTTTATGTCACACCTCGGCGGTGGTCTTGGTGTCGCCGATAGTTTGAATGGTACGTCGTTGATGACCACTTGTTGCTCTTGGAAGTGTTCTTCTTTCTCTTATCACTTCGGAAGTTAGTTTGCGGTATGGAGATTTATGTTTTTTCTTTTGCGTGCCGTCGCGGCATGAACCGCTTTCCTCGTAATCGCTTCGTTTCTGTCTCTGTTTGCTGAGATTTTGGCCGAGAAGGCATTTTCTCGTGGATATCTTCATATGCTTCCGTTCTTTTAACCCCGTTGATGTGGATGCCACGTAGACAGGTGGACTCCCTACAACAACATGCAGGGGACTAGGAGGAAAATATCCGTTGCAGGGCGAATTTTGTTGTAGAGAATCTTTGTTGGACCGCAGAAAAATGTGTTTTCTTTGCACAGAAAAAATCGTAGAGAGAAAGTCTGCCTTTATTAATGGCTAGGGTTGGCTGACGTTTCGAACGAGTCTCGATTTTATTAATTTTATTATGTGACGAATTTGGTTCGATCATTAAGGTTCGTGTTTGAATGAATTTGAGCGGTTATCTTTGATTGTTCCATTTAATCGCCGGATAACCGTAATTTTCTGAAAATTTGCTGGATTTCGGCAGGTTTTGGGATATCTGTGTATAGTATAATCCTGATGGACTTAGTCTGCGATGAAGTGCATATTTATCCCCATTTGTTTGTTTATCCGTAAAGATTAAATTCAGATTTTCAAATTCTTTTTTTTTTTTTTTTTGCTTTTTGATCGCATGAAATCATGTCTTTCTTTTGCTTAATTTTTCACGCGTTCTCAGTATTTATATTGTTTTTAAAATCTGTGAAATTCAGGACATTAGTACCAAAAACGTTTTAGAATCACTCCAAATCAAGATGAATAAATTTTAATCTGACAAATTAATGCTGAAAAGTTAGACTAGTATGCAGTAGTAGGTGGACTCTCTCCACAACGATCTTTTCTGAAGCGATTTTCTCTGTACAACGAAAATTTTTTGGTTCCGTAGGGTTCTCTCCCATGTTGAAGAGTTCATCCTCAGCGAAATTCTCTCTGAAAAATTTTTCTGGTCCCTTAAATTTTGTTTTTGGAAGAGTCCGCCCGTACTATGAGCTTCTGATGAGTTTCTGTAGCGCTTGAATTAATTTGTAATGTAGCCTTAAAGGAAATCGTGTCCCGCGTTCCATAAATTCTCGCGAACGAAACGCATTCAGAATGGATGCTTTGTATGGGAACCCGCTGAATTTTACGAGAATTAAAAAGGTGTTGATATTACAGGTGGTGGCGCGGGATTGATGGGCGTCGGGGCGCCGTTCCTTCCGCCATCCCTGTCCATGGCGCACACAGCTTCGCACCAGGAGGCGCTGGCTGCCGCGTCGGGAGCCGGGGCGCCGCATCCGGCGGCAGCGGTTGCAGCTGCAGCAGCCGCGGCGGCCGCTGCTGTTGCCCACGCGCAACAGCCGCCTCCACCGCCGCCCGTCTCGCTCCCGATCGGCGGGCCACCTGCCCCGCCGCACCTCCAGCACAATGCGCGCGAACTGGCCAACCACACCCCACCGAAACAGGAGCCGGCTGAAGTGCGCTAACCCCGCTGCTTTCGACAGGATCTTGATTTTGACAACAAGGTGATGAGACACCCTCCTCTTTTGTTTTGAGGACTGGTTTTTAAAGTCCCCAGAAGTTAAAATTAAAGTGATGTACTGTACTTGTGAAACTTTGAAAATTTTAGCGTTTGAAACTGGATTTCACCTGGACATGTTGGCTCTCCGCAACCTAATTTTATTCGATGAAACAAGTTGAAGAAAAGGTCGAGAAAATTTTACTTATTCAATATTAGGATTTACCCGTTCACTCTTGGAATTTGAGAGCGTATCTTCGCAATTTTAGACTAATCTTTCCCGAAAGCTTGTTTTTCGGCAATTGAACTGTCTAAGAACGCGAGGAAGGTCCTTGATTTCATGAGAATCATTGACAATATCAGTAATTCTTTATACTTCTCTGGATGTGTGCGCACTCTCAATGTTGTTTTACAGGAAAAGCAAACACATGCATATAGATAGTTGAAGATGTTTTGTACTGTATTTGCATAATGAATGTGGAATCTCTCTACAACGATCTTGACGCGACTGATTCTTCGCAAAGCGATTTTTTTCTCATAGGGTATATCCCCATGTAATTGGGGGTTCTCCACAACGAAATTCCCCCTGCAACACATTTTTTTTCTGGTCCCTCGAATTTCGTTGGAGAGATAGTCCACCTGTATTTATGAACCACTTGGCAGCAGTTTTATTGACATCCGGCCTTCCCATCAACGCCATTGGAATTTTAAAAAAATACCCGTTTGCATTATAGTTTCTGATTATTGAACAATTCACACTGATGCTGCAAAAAGAAAAACACTCCCTGATCAGGTTTTTGTTGATCCAAGTTTCCGTTATGCACGTTGCGTATTTTACCATGGAAATGAAGAAAAATTGGAGGAAGCTGCGAGGACCGCATGGAAGAACTGGAATCTTTCTCGTCTTTTTCGAGAAGAGTTGCTTGCAATTTGTAATGACGATTTCCGTAAACTCCACTCGCATATTTCCACAGGGTTTCGTGACTTCAATAGTGATCCCTTATTTTATCCACACCTTTGGAGTCACCAGACTCCTCGCTAACGGTAGAATCTGTTTCTGCCCGCGGAATATTGCGAACATTGGAGATTGAAATTAATCGAGGAATGCTAAAGTGTATTCAAAATGACGTTTCTTTCATTGTTCTTTTCAAGGCTGTATCTCCGCTGCCCTCGAAAATTTTGCAACGTAGTGTCATGTGTGCCAAGTAGGATTTTTAAAAATTTTATGCGTCGTTAGCTTGGTTGAATCAGTGAACTAAATTAAAAATTACCAGAGAAGGGGGAAAGGGCTTTTGGTTTGAGAAATGTTGTGTGTGGATCTAAATCCCGAGGTTGCTCGAAATCTTGCATGAGCAGCAATTGGTCTCCGTTACGTTTGCCATTGATGGAATCCTCAACCGAAATTGAAAAATAGCTATATTTCTACAGCAGAGTAATTGATGAAAGTTCTTTATTCTGGAGTATTCTTGTAATCGATAATTTTGTGGGTTTTCTGCATTGGTAAATTGTAAGGATGAATAATGTTATTTACGTACTGTATTTCAGATTTTTTTATTAATCTTCCCCACTTTCAAAATCCGTGTTGTAATATTTCAAGTCATTGTATTTGAAGAATTTTTTGACCAACCCTTATGTGTTCTGGTGGACTATTTCTGGTGTTTGTGCGTCCTCTTTCTACGCATTAAAACGTGTAATCTTTGGTTTCAGAACGTGAAACATTTCATGATCATAATAAATCACTTAATTGTAAAACAGCACCGAAGGAAGAGTGATAATCGCAGTACTGCGATCAGACATATTTTCGGAAATTTATAAGTCGAACTGCGAGGGACCAGCAACAAATTGGTGTTGAGGAGGTTTCCAGATGGGGAAGCGATCTTTTGTCTTGGTATTAACGGGAGGGAATTGTAGCTGGGGATATTCCAGGTGTTAAGTTGCCTCTTAAATGAGTTGACAGAATGCTGAACTTGGATGGAAGTGTTTATTTGCCCAATTAGACTTTCACTTTCTCTCAAAAAGCATCAATTTACACTTATTGCCTTTCTCTTCCCTGTGTCATTGAAGTATAGTAATAGCCAAAAGGCCTCCAGAAATTTCGAAACAGAGGTTTTGAATTTATTATTTCTAGTTATTGAACCTAATCCTAGTACAGTATTCTTTGCTTAGTGATCCCTTGTGTCTTTATGGCTGTCTACTAGAAGGAAACATTCCGCATTGAAATGTTTAATTGAAAAAAAAAACGAACGCATTGCAGGAAATACTAGACTTAGCGAGAGGGACATGCCTTGGATGACGGAAGGGATGACGATTGCCTCGTTTGTGCTGTCCGAAGGAAGACGAGAGGAGATGAGGAAAACGCCTGGCCTGCTGCTGATGCTGCCCTAGCTCATTCGTGGCTTCCTTGGTCAATTGTGCAATGCTGAGAATCCTGCTCGTGTTTTACGCTGTCGAAAACCTTTACTTCAAAGGCCACGTTTCTTCCGGTTTTCACTCACCCCCGAAGGTTTGTATTTGGTTCAGGTTCTTGCCAGCAGCTATCCATCGTCGTCGTCGTATTCTTCTGCTTATTACGAGTGTGAATAAGCCGGTCTGCGTGAGTGGTTCGTCTCGACATTCTCAATTTGGACGCTAGAAGCTGACGGGATTTGTTCAAAGAAAAAAAAAGAAGACGGTTTGAGGGGCCAGCAGGGGGAAGGAAACGTGGGAAGAAAATTTTCTCACATCGGAATTGGTCTCAGTTTTTTTGCTTTTTTTGTTTTTGTTTGTTGTGTAAAAGGATGATGATTATAAGGGAAACGGAGAGGAGACAGTGTTGTAGTGCAGGAAATCGGTCTGTAGGGTCAAACGTTTTACATTCCAGTAATCCGGTTTCTCCTTTGTTTTGTTTTTCCACTCATGACGAGATTCATGCATGATGTTTTTTTTTTGATGTGGCTATGCTCCATCTCTTTACTGAATCGTTTGCTCATGTTCGTGCGTGTGAGTGTGGAAGACGAAGAGAGCGATTGTAAGTTGTGATGGACAGTGACAGAGCTGAAATTCAAAACAAAGTGGAAACATCATGTTTTTTTTTTGGGAAGGAGAGGAGGAACAAAAAATCTGTTGGAGGTGTCATTGACGAAAAGCATTTTTGAGGAAATTCTTTTCTTTTTTTGAGGCGAAGAAAATTGTTCCATGTAGATGAGGAGAGGAGAAAAAAACTTCGGATCGTCCCCCGAATAGAAGAATATTTGGTGTTCAGCTGGAAAGGAAAAAAAAAAAAAAGAAATTGCAACGAGGTGTTCCGCTATCGAGGGAAAAAGAAAATATTGTGAAACGTGCATCGAATTATTGTATTCACGTTGAAATTTAAACTTAAACTTTGTACGAAAACGTACGGTTCATTTGAAATTTTCTTTTTATTCTCTGGTTGGCTAATTTAAGAAATTTTTCTGGCGTGCAACTGGATATTTTTCTATTCGGGGTGTTTTTTTAAAAATTGTTTTTGATTCCCTTGAAGTGTGTCCTCATTCTTTCCCCCTCACTTTTGCACCCGTTTGAACTGAAAGATCTTCGAATCTTATACCTCGATATTCTTTGAATATTATGCCCTTCAAGCGGCAATGTTTCGCGAATGCGCTGAAATCATTTTCTCTTTCTTAATCCTGGGTGATTTTTATTTTGAATTTGTGGATTCTTGAGAGTGTACTTCTGGTTTTTTTGTTTTTCTTTCCAAGGAACGTGATTTTCGGGGAACGTCAGCTTTGAGTAGTTGCTGGATTATATTCCTGGTTTTAGTGTTTTGAGTTGATTGTCTTCCAGAATAAACTGATGTGTACAACGGGGTTCATGGAAGAAACTATTTCATAATTTGGATTCGCAACCGGAAAAATTACAGTACCTTATTTAAAGATTATTACGCGGATGTGTTTGTCACAAGAGTAAATTGAAGCTTCATGATATTTTGCTTTCATTAAAAGAACAAAGATTTACAATAAAATTGAAGGGACCAGGAAAAAGTGTTTACAGAATTTAAATGTATAGAACCGTGTTAACATAGGGAGAGAACCATTAGGAGCTTGAAAAAAATGTTGTTGAACAGAGAATCCATATGTACTAACAAGAAAGAGGGTATTGCTGTATTTACTGAAGTACAGAGAGTGTCCACCCATACAGTATGCCATGAAGTCTAACAGATGACTGACGATCCATTTAGCAAATTTACTCAAGTACCATCTGAACTTTTTTGCTAAAAATTTGGAGGAGAAAATGTTGTATGCAAGTATAACATTTTTCAAAAATGTTTGGAAGGTATAGGTGCATGTCATACTAGATTGCAATGGGAACTTCTGCACCAATTTTAACCCAAAAAAATGTTGGAAACAAAATTTATTTCAGGTTTGATTTAAATACAAGATCCATATTCTGGTGGAACTTATTTTTAGAATACTGCTGTGCTTGGGGTGCATGTTTTACCTGGGAATAGGATTGTATCAGAATTTTAGGATAAAAAAATCTGAGTGTATGGTACTTGAATAAATCGGGTAATACTCCTAGCTATATTACTACAGGTGGACTCTCTACGATGACCTTGTGCACAATAAGATTGTCTGTCTGTGCCAAATCATTATTTTTGAAATCTCCCACAGGGGTTTCTACCCATGTTATAAGGGCTCACTAAAACGAAGTAATTTAAATAAAAGAATATTTTCTGGTCCCTCGAATTTTGTTGTGGGAGAGAATCCACCTCTAGTAATATGTTTGTGCCATTGTGTGAAATACGAAATCAGATGATCAGGCAAAAGAACAAAATGGTTCTCCGAAAGTTGTACAAAAATGTAATTTTTCAGAGCATGTGTTCTATTTGGCACTTCTGCTTTCTTGGTAGATGAAGCCAAGGATTTCTGAGGGAAAATTTTCTGACCAATCCATCAGTTCACTGATGGACCGCATTTCATGGAGGTGATATTTTTTTCAACTATTCTTAAACAATATCTGGTAATCCGAAGTCTGCAGCGAAGTTCATCCGACAATATGTTCCACACTCAAGATCTCAAACATTGAATCTATTTCTCACGTTTATACCTCCACGTAACATACGCATGGCATTTTGTCGGATATCCGAATACAAAACAAAAATACAGGCACATTGATTGCGATGATACAGCTCCTTTTTTCTCCCCGCAATAAATAAAAAAGAAAAGCACACATCATCTGTTTGTTCACACTTCGTCTCCATCCGAGTACTCCTCGATCCTGCTCAGGGTTCTGTTCCTCGAGTTATTCACGACATCTTCCTGCTCTTCCGTCAAGACCATCGACGGAAGAATACCCGTGTCAGCCAGCAACAAAGAAGAGTCTTTGTTATTCGTCATCTCTCGTCGATGCCCGACACCTTCCAAGTAACCAGGCAAGTCTTCGTTCGAGTAATGACGCATTCTTCTGCCGCTGGGAAGCACCCAGTCTTCACCGGGTATCTCTTCGTACAGGTTCGAGATGTCGGTGGACACGGAAAAGGTTCGAGAGCCTCGCAGTGCGTCCCACGGAGGAGTGTAGAGACTGATGATCATGTCTTGTTGCAGTGGTGATGATGCTGATGTGATTTGGTGGTGAAGATGAGAAGCGTCTGCTCGCATGAAGCCGGAGAGGTTCACGGGTTCGTCAGGAGACCACAGGGAGTAGCCTGGGATGCCGTTGGACGATGGGAAGGGTTTGAATACTTGGGTGTCTCGAAGCGGGGAATTATTGGTTGCCTCGGCGGCGGTTGTGATGGTGGTAGTTGGCGGTATGCTGGAGAACAACGTTGGAGGTGAGTTGTAGGTGGTGTCCGCCACTCGGTGGATTCGTTTGGTGGAGAAGCCGCGACGATCTAGGGAATAGTGGGAGCCGCAGGATGATGAATCTGACATTCGACGTTGTCTCTGCAAAATGTGTGAATACATCAGTTAAACCTCGAATACCGCCTTAGGTCGAATTTTTTCCAAGTCCCGATTGTCTGAGTTCACTCAGAAACAGCGCATTAAAAATCCCTGGTAACTCATCTATATAAGGCATCTCCTCCAAAACCTCAGCAAATCGAATTTTCTGAGGCCCTTTGGGTATTTTTTTTATTTAAATTGGAAAAAGGAAAGCCATAAAAATGTGACGATGCTTTTTGAAAGGAAGTGAAAGACTATAATTGGGCTGGCCTGCGTCAAAGTTCACCATCCTGTGGACTCATATTTGAGAAGCTATTTAAGGACCAAAACATCACTATAAAGTACTTATGATTTCCTATTCTTGTTTTTTTCTGTCGAACAAAAATGCTTCTTCTCATAACTCAAATTTGTTTCTACCTTTTGCAGTTACTGTAAAAATATTACAGTTGGACTTGTCCGTCTATACAACGAACTTAATGAGGGACCGCAAAAAAATTCGTTGTACAGAGAAAATCGTTGTAATAAGTTATTTGCAGAGAGAGAGCCCACCTGTAAATAAAGCTCTTGAATTGATTTTTTAAATTTGCTCAGAATTTGGTTTTCCCATGACGTCTCGCGTAGTTTTTGAATAATTGACACTCAAATTAACAAGAGTTATTTACGGTGCACCATTCGTCATCATGAATAATAAAACGCAAATTCTTGTCAATTTCGATTTGCGAATGACCTTACTTGAATAGTTGGCAGCGGATCATCCGGATGCCGGATCATGGTCCCGGTGCTTCCTCCGTAACGCCGGAAGTCAAACTCTTTGGTGGCGTCCACCAGGTTAGGGGTGGAAACCGCCGCATTCGACAGCCTGGATCGCCCCGTCGTCAGTGTCGACTGCTGGGGGTCCACGTTGATGACGATCTCGCTGCATGGCGGCATGCTTCTACGATTCTTGAGCTTCTGTATATATATATGTATATATATGTATATATATATATATATACAAGGATTGTTCTGAGATGAAGGGAGTTTCAACCATTCCAAAAAAACTCGCATAGCCCATCATTTGGCAACACTTGTGCTGTTCGACATACAGTATTCTCCACCAATTTCAATGCATTTTTTCATGCCATGAATCCAGCTATCAGAACAGTGCGAAAAATATAATTTTTTAAATGTTTGATTTTTGGATTGCCAAAAATCCAGTTCTGTTATTGTTGATTAGCCCCCCCCCCTGGCTGTAACTGAAACTTTTCAGTTACAGCCAGAATTATCCAAGCTTACGATGTAAAAGAAAGCTAAAATTTGTCAGGCGAGCTAAGAAAGTAATTTCTGTTGTACATCTAAAATGTGGAATTATAATGAGTGAAAAAACGACAAAATTTCCATTTTTAACTTCTTCGACAAATTTTGAGCACCCTGTAGTTCAGTTTTTTTCAATTTTTTATTATTTCAATCATCATCTAAAATTAATAAAAAATACAATGGGTGAAAAACAGAAAACATTTGATGTTTTAGCTAGCATCACAAATTTTTAGCACTCTGTAATTGATTTTTGTTCAATTTTTTATTGTTTCAACTACCATCTGAAATTTAGAAAAGATAATGGGTGATACAACAGCAACATTTTAATTTTTTAGTTATAGCCTCACAAATTTTCAACTCCCAGCTGTAACATGGGTCGAAACTGGTTGTACAGTAACTGGAAAGTTTTCACTCACCATCATGCAATAAATTGAAAAAAATTGTTAAAAATGAAAAAATTTAAAGTTTGGGGATAATGGGGTGTGTTCATATTTGCTGTACAGTGCTGCCTAAAAATGTCTCGTTCTTTCAGAATGATCTTGCGCCAACTTTCGCGAATTTTTTTTTTCGCACAAAAAATAATTCTTACAGTACTGTATACTACAAGTGATGAATTGCGCAAAAAAGAAAAACTCTCGCGTGAAACGTCTTGAAATGAGGGTATACACCACCGTACTACAGTATATGCCGTTTTTAAAAAGGAAACCTATTTATTTTACCTTTTATTTACAAGCAGAAAAGGGGGTTCACTTGCCTGTGACCTGTGAGACCCTGCAGACGTGGGGTTCTGAAGACGGATAGGACGCACAATCAGGGCTTTTTCCGAAGCCCGCAACGTGGAGGCGTCCTCATAATTTGCAAGGGTACTTGATCGGTACCTATTTTGATTGAAGCTGCTCAAGTACACCTGCTGGGATTTTGTGTTTGCCCGCGGGTCGTTGCTCGACGGTGTCGAGTTCAGCATCGTCGCTGACGAGGGTCTCGCCTGCATCTCCAGGACTCGTCGACTGTATGACGAAGATCTTTTGTCGTCCTGCAGAAAAACAAAATCGTCGACATGAATTTCTGTAAAATTATCAAGACCACTAATAAGTTGATAATTGCTCAAAACATCCGAGACAAAAAGCTCTCAAAATTAAAATGAGCGCAAAAGAATGGATAACAAACTTGAAGCGAATTACATGAAGGAATTTCAGATAAGTTTATTCTTGGTTAAATTAAATGAGGATAAAAATATGACTGTACTGTACATGGGAAATTTTATTTTTTTAATGCAGAATGTTATTTGGTTCAGAGTTAAATTTAATCTTGCAGCTTTAATTGGGATGCAAATGGCTTTCTTGCTGAAATGCAAGGGACAATAACTTATTTTGTAATGTGTTTTATGTCCAAAATTCACATGGTTGTTGGCCTACTATGTAGACATGGTTTTACAAGCATTTTTCACAAGCACTAATATTAATTATGGATACATCCATTCAAATCAAAGATATAATGTATAAATCTTTAAAATGTCATTGACTCGTATATTAATTTCTATCATAAACATTCGGATCTTGTGAAAATATCTTCAATTTCGAATTTTTTGTTGATTGAAGTATAATTCCTTTGTATATTCCTTCACATTTGTTCATGTTTGAATGGTGTATCCAGGTATTTCTTTTTGTGAAACAAGCATAGCTAAATTATTGTTCTGACGTATTTTGAAAATATCTATTGTCACTACAGCTTCAGAATCAGGTAATCATACCTTCAGCAGTTTTTCCAAATGCTGCAATTTTCTATAGTTTGAGTTGAAACAGGATTTCATCACATTTTATCTGCAATATATAATTTGGAGCACATTGGAACAGAGCTCAGAAACTGTCTATGTGCACCAAGATTTGGTAAACCTCCTTTGAACATTTTGTAATGTGGTCTGAGTCAGACTGTGTATATAGAAAAAGGGTTTGATTATTTGAATTTGCTTGTTATTATGCTAGGTATACATAGGCACCGAATGTCACTCAAAACTTAAGAGACAATATCGCATTTCTCTATATGATGCTCTTTGCATAATAAACACATTCTTTTAACAAATTCAATTCAATCAAAACGCTACTGGTATGTTATTGAAAATGAAGCCTTCAGTTTTCCTACAAAAATAATAGAATGAAATTTCATTGCTTGCTGGATTTTGCAAATTTCGTCACTTGGCTTATTATACAATACAAAGATTTTCTTACTTGAGTGACTATACTCTACCCTGATGCTGGTGTTCTTGTAACTTTTGGTCAAATAAAAATGTGCTATGTGCATGGTTGTCCCACTGCTAAACATCCTTGGCAATTTTGGCTTGATTAAAATTGAAATTCCTTTTGTAATATTCAATGGGTTTTCTGACATTTGAGCAAGCATCACTTCAGCATACAAAATGTTAGCATTTTGACATTTTGACAAGGGGACTCAGGAGCATCGGGTCATTTCAGCATACAGAAAAACGAGTTAATTTCTTTAATTTTAATTGCCTCTGATGCAGAAATACAAGACTGTTCATGAGAGTGGGGGGTTTTGCAAGGACAATTTGTAAATTTTAAATTTTCATGATATATATAATCACAAATTCAGAGAAATGAATACAGTGCAAGTCTCACCACAGCAAAAGTAGCAGCCAGTCTATCAGCGTCTGTCAGTGGCTTGCCTTGCTTCACTCTCTGCACCACCTTCCACACAGCACAAACGCACAAAACATTGCCCACCCAAAACGTGACCCCGCGCGCAAACACGAGTGGAAGGAACATGGCTGCCGCCAGTCGGTTCCCGAAAAACGGCTCCGAGCTCGTGCGCAGGTTCTGGTTGTAGTTGCGAATGGGTCGCGCCAGGTCAGAGGCGAACACTGCAGTAGCAGCGACATCTGCCGCGCACACCGCGCTGGTCACGAATATCCAGGGCAGGAGCATGACGGATTTTCTGCTGGCTATTCCTGTTGGTTATAAGTATATGTTACATGTAGTACAGTCAAACCCTGTTAAGACTCCCCCCCCCCCAATAAAGCGCCACCATTGGCAACCGCCAAAATTTTAACTAAAATAAATCTGCTCCTTGTTAAATTTTAAAGAAAGCCTCGATAAGACGCCAACCGCCATCTGCCATTAAAATAGTAATGAAACAAAAGTGCTGTTTCCTGTTGGTTTTGTCACCATTACTGTACCAACATAATTTTGGAATTGTAATTTCTGTCAAGGATCTTGCATTTGTAAAAGGGAAAATATAACAATAATAATTTGTTAATTTGAACAATAAATTGACCTAATTTTAAAATTTGAATAAATTGATGCAGCAAAAGAAATTTCTGAAAAAGTAATCCATTGATCACTGGAATACTCTTTGGAAAATTACTGAAGTTTCTAGAAAACCTGTATTTCTATGACTTTTGGAGTAAAATCAAGTATTTTGATTAAATAATTTAAAAGGAAATACAGTATTTGGTAAACTGCCAACCCCTTTAAACCGCCAAAATTGCTCTGGAGAAATTATTGGGGTTTGTTTGTAGTAATAAAATCTTCTTACCCCAACAGCTTATTTTGGGGGGCTTTGGAAAACGTTCGCCATTGTACTACTGTATTGACAATTTTTTTTTTTAACGAGATGTTTATAATTACAATAACTAATGGAAGAATTTTTCAACATCGAACCTGTACACATAGACAATTAGACCTTGCTTAATTTTCAGGCATTCCCAGATTTTTAAAAATTATTGTTTGGAAAGTGAGTGATCTTCTAGAAATGTTCCTCAATGTTGGGAATAAAACGTCATTTGATTAAAATGTTATTCCGAATGAACTGATCTAATATTCCCTTTTCCTTTAATGAGTAAATTCCCCATTGTGTCCTAGCTTTTATATTGAAAGGCGTGAAGCATAATTAAAGACACTGCAAATAATTTTAGTTAAAATGGGTAAAATCAATAGCAAACTTAATCATTGCACTGGATCCAGAAAATGCGTAATAGTCACTAGATTTTTTTATTGTTCCTGTGGCATTCATACCAGGACCTTTGGAACCTGTCCGTTTTAGTAAAATTATCATCATACTGACGTGATTGAGTTTCTCCTGTATTTCTCCTGTGAGTAATCAAATCTCAATTTGTCTTTAGGACGTTCAAACGGGAAAGTTGGGGCTGAATGTTGAAAATGTTTTCTATTAATTCTCTCACCTGTTATTCAGATGATTCGTAGAAACGGTTTTTCATGTAATCAGTATTTGAAAAGTTCACTTTGGTGCGATTCCCGCGAAGTACAGTATATATACATGAGACAATGTGACAGTTATTGAGTGATAAGAAAAAACAGCGCAACGATTCTATGTGTTTTCTCTTATCTGTGTTTGGGTTTTTATCAGGATAATGGTTTCTTCCTCGATTCGATCCTAAATTTGCATTGGATTTTATACATACAGGGTTGGCCATCAAAATGAACCGATTTTTTAAAATTTAATAAGGATTACAAAAGTTATGGCTGGCTATATAATGATGATAATGAGTGAAATTGATTTCGAGCAACTTTTTTTGCTTGAATTTTTCATTGAAATGGTTCTTGTGAACATGCTGAGCTGGCACTTGGGGCAAAAAACTACACACCATTTGAAAATGAATTTAAAAAGATTCCATTTTGAATTTTTTTCATTGCCCCAGCTTGGTTTGCTACAGCAAGCTATTGGAAGTCAAAAATTTGTTCATTTTTTTCACTCCTATAGGAAAGTACAGAATATTCATTATTGTCATCATAGACAATGATGGTAAACAGTGTTTTAGGTATCTATTGAAGCATGCGCATTGGGTTCCATTCAAAATTTTACATTGCTTTTATATCAGGGCTAATCTTAGACATTATTTAATTGAGCGAAAAGAGCGTTTGATAAACTTTGGGATGGTCTTCTTTATCTTAAATTCCCCTATTATCCTAAATTGGCAACTCTCAGCTCTGGGACTTGAAATCTCCGCAGTTTAAAAAATAATCTTATTTATGAAATAAAAATGAATACATTTGAATAAAAGGTATCATTTATTTCTATATCATTCGAATTCTGAACCATAGAAACAGAAAATAGCTGCATCTCCCATCAAATAATAAATCATGATTTTAAATGTATCAGATGTTTAAAAAAATTTTCTCATCTTCAAATGACTTTTAGCATCATCAAACTTTGTTTGGAATCTATTTATGTGTTTGCATTTTCAAAATGCTTGGTATATGATTAATATCCATTTGCGTAGTATGGGTTGTATATTTCCTTTTGCTGGAATTCGAATCCAAAAATGTATTTTGTCTACAAATGTTTGTTGAAAAGTAAAAACCGCGATTTTCCAGGAATGAGAATAGTATTTCTGGGAAAATGCACGATTTCTGAAAAAACGCAAGTTTTGCTCAGANACGGCTCCGAGCTCGTGCGCAGGTTCTGGTTGTAGTTGCGAATGGGTCGCGCCAGGTCAGAGGCGAACACTGCAGTAGCAGCGACATCTGCCGCGCACACCGCGCTGGTCACGAATATCCAGGGCAGAAGCATGACGGATTTTCTGCTGGCTATTCCTGTTGGTTATAAGTATATTACATGTAGTACAGTACAAACCCTGTCAAGACGCCCCCCAATAAAGCGCCACCCTTGGCAACCGCCAACATTTTAAATAAAGCAAATCTGCTCCATGTTAAATTTTATGGAAAACCTTGATAAGACGCCATCCGCCATTAAAATAGTGATGAAACAAAAGTGCAGTTTCCTGTTGGTTTTGTCTCCATTACAACGCCGACATTGTTTTGGAATTTTAATTTCTGTCAAGGATCTTGCATTTGCAAAAATTAAAGAATAACAATCATTTTTAAAATTCGAACAATAAATTGACCTAATTTTAAAATTTGAATAAATTGATGCAGCAAAATGAATTTCTGAAAGATTAATCCATTGGTCTTTGGAAAATTACTGAAGTTGAAGAAAACCTGTATTTCTACGACTTTTGGAGTAAAATCAAGTATTTTTGATCAAATAATTTAAAAGGAAATACCGTATTTGATAAACTGCCAACCCCTTTAAACCATCAAAATTGCTCTGGAGAAATGGTGGCGTCTTATCGGGGTTTGACTGTAGTAATAAAATCTTCTTACCCCAACAGCTTATTTTGGGGGACTTTGGAAAACGTTTGTCATTGTACTACTGTATCAACAATTTTCTTGTAACAAGATGTTTATAATGACAATAACTAATGGAAGAATTTTTCAACATCAAACCTACACATAGACAATTATATCATGCTTAATTTTCAGGTATTGCCAGATTTTTAAAAATTATTGTTTGAAAAACTGAGTAATCTTCTAGAAATATTTTCCTCAATGCTGTGAATAAAACGTTATTGGATTAAAATGTTATTCCGAATTTACTGATCTAATATTCCCTTTTCCTTTAATGAGTAAATTTCTCATTGTGTCCTAGTCATTATATTGGAAAACGTGAATCAGAATTAAAGACAGTGTAAATAATTTTAGTTAAAATGCGTAAAATCAATAGCAAATTGAATCATTGCACTGGATCCGGAAAATGCGTAATAGTCACTAGATTTTTTTATTGTTCCTGTGGCATTCAGCATACCTTTGACACCTGTCCGTTTTAGTAAAATTCTCAATATACTGACGTGATTGAGTTTCTCCTGTATTTCTCCTGTGAGTTATCAAATCTCAAGGGCGTTCAAACGGAAAAGTTGGGGCTGAATGTTGAACATTTTTTTCATTACTTCTGTCACCTGTTATTCAGATGATTCGTAGAAACGGTTTTTCATGTAATCAGTATTTGAAAAGTTCACTTTGGTGCGATTCCCGCGAAGTACAGTATACTGTATATACATGAGACAATGTGACAGTTATGGAGTGATAAGAAAAAACATCGCAACGATTCTACGTGTTTTCTCTTATCTGTGTTTGGGTTTTTATCAGGATAATGGTTTCTTCCTCGATTCGATCCTAAATTTGCATTGGATTTTATACGTACAGGGTTGGCCATAAAAGTGAACCGATTTTTTAAAATTTAATAAGGATTACAAAAGTTATGGCTGGCTATAATGATTATAATGAGTGACATTGATTTCGAGCAACTTTTTTTGCGTGAATTTTTCATTGAAATGGTTCTTTGTGAACATGCTGACTTGGCATCACTTGGGGCCAAAAACTACAGACCATTTGAAAATTAATTTAACAAGATTCCATTTTGAATTTTTTCATTGCCCCAGCTTGGTTTGCTACAGCAAGCTATTGGAAGTCAAAAATTTGTTCATTTTTTTCACTCCTATAGGAAAGTACAGAATATTCATTATTGTCATCATAGACAATGATGGTAAACAGTGTTTTAGGTATCTATTGAAGCATGCGCATTGGGTTCCATTCAAAATTTTACATTGCTTTTATATCAGGGCTAATCTTAGACATTATTTAATTGAGCGAAAAGAGCGTTTGATAAACTTTGGGATGGTCTTCTTTATCTTAAATTCCCCTATTATCCTAAATTGGCAACTCTCAGCTCTGGGACTTGAAATCTCCGCAGTTTAAAAAATAATCTTATTTATGAAATAAAAATGAATACATTTGAATAAAAGGTATCATTTATTTCTATATCATTCGAATTCTGAACCATAGAAACAGAAAATAGCTGCATCTCCCATCAAATAATAAATCATGATTTTAAATGTATCAGATGTTTAAAAAAATTTTCTCATCTTCAAATGACTTTTAGCATCATCAAACTTTGTTTGGAATCTATTTATGTGTTTGCATTTTCAAAATGCTTGGTATATGATTAATATCCATTTGCGTAGTATGGGTTGTATATTTCCTTTTGCTGGAATTCGAATCCAAAAATGTATTTTGTCTACAAATGTTTGTTGAAAAGTAAAAACCGCGATTTTCCAGGAATGAGAATAGTATTTCTGGGAAAATGCACGATTTCTGAAAAAACGCAAGTTTTGCTCAGAGGTTTGCAGTACCAAGATTTCACTTGTATTTATTTTTAGAATGGCTGGAGTCAGAAATTGAGTTCACTAAAATAAGAGCCCAATCAAGTACCCTGATGATGTGAGTTTTCATATATGGCACAGTATTTGAATATATTTCAGCCAAATGACCCTAATAAATTATGGAAAATGCTTTTCAAATTTTTCTTTGCCAGTCCTTGAACTTGAACATACTTTAAAGGTACCCTTTTTTCTTTTCAGGAAAAAATGGTGCCTTGCATGAACTCCAAAACAAATATTAAGGTATGACATGCAAAAATAGTGTTGGGCATGCACGCCAGGTAAAATAGCGTACCTAGCTCTTAGAAGAAGCAGTATTCCCCCTCCTCAAAATTGCAGTGCCAGCATCCTTGATGTTAGCTTTCTTGCTATGATTGTAAATTAAAACCTTGTGAACGTTACATTTAATTAATAGTATATAAGCTGGTCTTTCTTCATGTTGTCATTAGATTTGATTCAGTTTTTGCTGTGTTATTCCAATTTATTCAAGTTGAGTTCAAGTGAGTTGCTGCTTATTCCAACTTCATTCTGTAATACATTTTACTCCTCTTTAAACTAGGAATTCCTGAATGGAATCCCAGTCCTGTCCCAGACTGAATAACGTGTTTTATTCAAATCTTGATATCACTCCACATCAAATTATATTGAGGCTTGAGCCCCATAAATAGCATGGAATCATTTTGCTGAAGTTGATGCAAAAAAAGGAGATACAGTACTATGTTGAAAATTAAGCATCTGAGTTTCTAAAATATTTCTGCCTTGAGAACATAACAATAACAATGTTTAATGCTGGAACTAACCCATTATTAGAGGTACGATGCTGATGAGCCAAAATATGTTGAGGGCCAGATACGAGATGACCCAATATTGCACAGCTTCCGGTCGAGTCGCTGGGGATGCTCCAAGAATTTGCACTTCTGTTGTATTGCCGTTTAACTTCCATCCTTTCATTGTTTTCGGAAGATCAAAGCACCACCTTTCATCTGCAAAAAAAAAAAAAAAAAAAAACAATGAGAAAATCCTGTTTGACAATTGGCGAGTCAGAAACAGTAATTTGAAGATACCTGGTTGACCAACAAAAGTGAACCAATTTTAGACTTACAATAGCAGAATAGCTTGGTAAAAAATTAAGCTGCAGCAATGAAAAAATTGTACCATATGAAAGTTTATTCAATTCCTTTTCAAATGGCATCCGGTTCTATGGTCAAAAGTGTCACAACATGGTCACAAGAACCATTTAAATGAAACTTTGCAATAAAAAATTGTCAGGCAGTTGCACTGACTAAGCTGCTGTTCTCTATAGAGCTGTTTTTAGGGATACATGGAGTGCAGGACCAGGGATTCAATTGGCAAACTGCTGCCTTCAAGAGCATACACACATTCCCAAAATGCAGGAGGTAAGGGTATGAAGTGTAAAATAAAAATTGATCAGTGGGATTTTGCCCCAAATCATGATGCAAGCTTGCTGGGTGTCAGCCTCATGACTCCTGTGAGGCTGTGACCCCCTGCATGCACATTTGTTTTGGATGACTGAATTGCCAAAGACCAGTTTCACTCATCAATCAATTTGGCCAGTCATCACTCCTGTCATCAATGGTCAATTTTCAAAAAGTTTCAATATTGTGATCATCACAAGCAGAAGTCATAAAAAATACAAGGTCATCAAAATGGCAATGAAAATTGCACTGCTACAGATGAAAAAGGCACTGTGTGGAGCACATGTCCATCTGTCCATTGTAATTATAATGAGTGAAACTCATTTTGAGCAACCCAGTCATCCAGAAAAAATTTGAATGCAGGGGGTCAAAACAGGCAGGAGTCTGGCACCCAGTAAGCTTGCAGCAGGATTTTGAAGTGGGGCAACATCCAATGCACTGCGTACAACAACCCGGCAGACCCCCGCGGCAACCCGTCATTGCTCCTCCAAACCTGTCACCACCCTCATCAGTGACAGGCATCTCAACTTCAAGTACGTTGACCCAGTTTGAATCCAACCCAACAATCCAGCAGGTGGTCACTCTCGCACATGCCACGTACATCTGTGATGAGGTGTACAAGCAGAAGCAGGGTGCGGACACATTCCAAATATTCCTGCAGCAGCACAAAACGTTCCTAAACATATCAGCTCACTTTCTTTCCATCAAACAACACAATTTTGAGGAAGCTCTTTTTTTTTTTGTACTCCGCACCCCTACCTCCTGAATTGTGGAAATGTGCTCACACTCTTGAATGCAGCATGATGTTTCCTCCTATGATTGATTGATTGATCAGCCAGCTTTATTTTCTGCTTTTCAGCATTCACAAGGCTCAAGCAATGTGCCCACATCCAGACCCGCTCCCCTCACTGCCCACATTCATCCAAACACATTCCATCACATCAGAATGAAAAAAAAAACAGAGAAATAAGCTGTACATGGATATTAAAAGAAAAGAAAATACATCCCAAAATGTGGAATGGCATAACTTATGTAAATGCATACACTTTCTTCCCCTCCTTATAATAACAAAAAGAGAATACCAGTAATACAAATTGCAGAATACGGCAATTATTTTCTGTAAGAAAAGTAAAACGGTTAACTCACAAATATATTTCTTTTGAAAATAACGTATAATAATAACACATTTTCCATGAAAAATTACTAATTTGTGTTCAAGATCCCAGCTAGCCAAAATTCCATGAACACAATGCAGCAAGAATCTACTCAATACCAAATTTCTTTTTTCATCAGTATGAATTACAGCATTTTCCTTATTATTTTGACAAAAAACATTAGACCAGATTGTCTTCAGTAAGGAATATTTCATCTGCTCTCATCAAATTTGTTCAAGATGAGCTTCAAGAAATTATTTGTTGGAAATGGTACAATGGTGACACATTGAAAGCATTTAACTAGGAAATAAACTGATGTCAAAGATGACAAATGGTGATTCACTGAAGTTTGAATTTGTTTGGAAGAAAAAAGGCTACTAAAGCAATACCAGGTTCTCCTGTTTCCAAGAATTGTTTTTACTTGACTGATATACTATTGATGAGTAAGATCTTAATAGCTTTGGGCTGTGATGTTTGTAATTCTTGAATTAAATTCATTCTTCATGCATTTTTATGTAATGTACTAGGTTGTATTTTCTTTCAATACCTCTATACAGTATATAATAGATGCAAACAATTTATTAGCTAGAAATCTAGAACGTGTTAAAACTATTAATGTTTTGGGGGAGTGCATATAAAGCTGTATAGTACTTTTGCATGCTGAAAAGCAGCAAACAAAGCTTGTATATCAACCAAAATCAATCAAACAAAATAGGCAGAAGCACTGTTTGATACTTTATGGTGTCTAAAAATAATTTGATGCTAATATGAATTGAATGAATTTACTGATGTCTTGAATTTAAGCGAAATGGCACCCAATTCAGCATATTTGCTTCAATCACAATTGTCCAAAAAGTATCTATATGCTGACTTAGAACATTAATTCAGACATTCAAAAGTTTTTCTGCCTTCTCCCAGACATGGTCTCAATTCCGCGAGTAAAATTAACCGAGGTAAATATTTTTTCTCCCACAGGAA